>CM021105.1:338443658-338509144 GCA_007115665.2 Sequoiadendron giganteum | reverse complement strand
AAAGGAGGATGGAGGGGCAGGACTGAGGAAGATCAGGTAGCAGAACTTAGCAATAGGTGCCAAACTAGTATGGAAGCTTTACAAGCAATCAGACAAACTTTGGTGTCGGATTATGCAAAGTAAATATATGGACAACAGAGAACCAAGTAGAATCATGACTATAGCCAATCTAGGAAGAGGCTCGGCAGTATGGAAATACATTACAAACTGCAGACCCCTAATAACAAATCATCTTTCATGACGAATTGGGAATGGAAAGAAGGCATCATTCTAGAAAGATTCATGGAACGAGCACAAGATCTTGTCAGAAATGTTTGATTTAGAACAGTATGTGGAAAGGCTTCAGGCTTAAGCAGGGGAGTTAGTGAAAGATTATGTACAGCATAACATGAGTGCGATTCGGGAACAATTCCACTGGAAGGATATACCCACCCACCTTCTACCTCAGCACTTACGTAAGGAGGTGGAACTAGAGTTAAGAAACAAACCGATATAGTTAAACGAAAAAGAGGACGAAATAATTTGGTGTCGTGTCGTGTCAGGGGAATACACGGCTAAAATGAGGTACCGAATACAGAATTCCCAAAGAAAGGATAAACAATGGATGTCGGCATTATGCTAGAAGCGAGAAATCTTACCAAAAGTTGGGGCATTCCTTTGGGTAGCACTACACAATCGATGTTTGACAGGTGACAGACTGAAGAGATTAGGAATTGTGGGCCCGTCCAAGTGCGTACTATGTAAAAAAGAGGAGGAAACTGTAGACCACTTACTCCTCACATTTTTGTTGACGGCAACATGCTGGGATTGGTTGTATGAGGCATTTGGGATCCAAGGACCAAGGTAGGAAAAACTTGGTGAAGCTATGAACAGTTGGCCGATTTTAAACCAAAACGGATATTGGCAAAATCTATGGAAACTGACACCTTCCTTGGTCGTATGGAATGTATGGAAGGAAAGGAATAGATGAATATTCAAAAACCAGTCCCTCGAAAGAAACGGCCTAATTACAAAAATACAGGATGCAATAGTGGAAACAGTGAATAGTAGGAATGTTATTCGGTCTAAAACAAGAATCACACATTGGGACGGGGAAATTGAAAAAACCTAGCTGAAATAAAAGATACCTAGAAATCCAACAATGGGAAGGAAAAAGGTAAATAGAAAGGAAGTTTGGTCGAAACAACTAGTGCGCTTCAAATGGAAATTAAATTTTGATGGGTTGCCAAGGGAAATCCCGGAAAGGTAGGTATAGGGTGTATAATCAGAAATGAAGAAGGACAAGGTGTCTGGGCCGCATCTAAAAACCTAAGCAATAGCACGAACAACATGGCTGAGATGGAGGTGCTCACATTGGGATTGGAAGTCTATATTCATAAAGGAATTGACTTTGTAGAAATAGAAGGAGATTCCCAAATCTGCATCCAGGCGATCACCTCGAGGAAAGCACCGAATTGGAAACTGGATAACTGGATTGGAGTGATCAAATCCTTACTTGGGAAATTGGGCGATTATTCCCTATCACATATATTTAGGGAGGCCAATAAGGCTGCGGACCTACTGGAAAATTAAGGAGTCTATCAAGGAGTCTCAGTTAAAATAGACAACTGTATGGATCAGTGGTTCGGACTACCAGAGGTGTTGGACACCGACAGGTCAGGTTAATGAAAGATTTCTGAATCTTTAAAAAATATGAGCAGGGACAGGTGAATAGGAAAGAGGACATGGAACAGATTTGATCGAAGATTTTGTAAGGAGTTGGGGGGTTGTGTCCAATGCGAAGAAGAATGGATAAACCATATAAAGGAAAGTCGAGGGACTGAAACACCCAAGTATGAGAAGTGGCACCAAACACATAGAAAGAAAATGGTGCACATATTTGGAGTAAATTGTGTCTGCATCAAAGAGTCGATACGGGTGCAGTGTCAAAGATTATTTTCAGTAGGATCCACGCCAGTCCTTCACACGATCGAGCAAATAATCCAAGAGATCCTACAGGAAAGAAAGCATTGGTGCGATGGCAGAATCTATGAGATTGTCTTAAGCTTACTGATAGATATTTTGGGCGCCACAGAAATAATGGTGGTGAAGTTGGGAGGCTTCGTAACAATAGTGAACATACAAGCAATGGCCAATGCAATGCTAGAGCTGCTTGCAGAAGGTCTGGTGAGCCCCTTGAAATACATGTTCGGAGAAAGTGGGGTAGAAGAAGAGGAGACAGAAGAGGAGGTAGAAGACAGGGAGGAAGGCGTGAGTAGTTCCTAGAACTAGACCAAAGCAAGGACTAACTTCCTAGGAAATGCTTAGGATGTGTATCGGGCAGGCATTGTCAACAATGATCTGAGTGCCTTTACAAGGCTTGTGCAAGGTGAAGACCAGTTTAACAAACGCAGGATGAAGCATGTTATGACTCTGGGGAGATCATTGGCAGTAATATATAGCTATGTAACAACGTAAGTTCTAAAATGTAAACAAAAATGTAAGGTATAGGCAAATATTGCCATTTTGAACTTAATATAAAGGGGTGCTATCCCCACTGATAGCACTTACTTAAATATATATATATATATAAAGAAATATTAAATTATGTTTATTTGGTAGAAAAAGAAATTCTTAATTTAAACAAATAAATATATTTTAATGTATATATAGTTATATAGTTATATATATATATATATATTTATTAAAATAAATTTGTTTTAAATTGGTGCATGCATAATATGCACAAATAAAAGATTTGGTTGATTCAATATTTTAATAAAATTATTATTCTTTGAAAAGTCATCGAGGAAATTGAAGTTACAGAGAAGTTAGAATTTCCTTCTCTGGTTGTTAAGGCTTAAATTTTATTTTATCTTTATTTTGTTTACTTGGGCAATTTCTTTACCGTGAAACACTGAAGGGGGGAAATTGGATTTAATATATCTGAAAAGTAGTTTATTACCTATATTATTGCCTTTGCATGTAATTTCCTCTGTTTATTTTTTTGGGAAATTGGTTTAGGAATGTTATAAGACTTCCAATCGTGTTATAGATTTGGGGGTTGTGAATTATTTAATGTCAGCCCATTTGGTTACCCTCGGTTAGTGTGTTTACCGTTATCAATGATTACCCGGTTTCCACGAACGGAGAAGTGATGCCCTAATGTTTTGAGTGGGGTTTGTATATTTGTAGTATGCACTAGTTGCCTTGGGTAGTGGATGTTGTTCCACAAGTTGTCTTAGGGGAGTGGCTTTCAATGAGGGCCGACACACAAAGTGGTGCCAAGATAACTCATTGTGAGTTAGTTAATCTAGTGATAATGTAATTAATATATTAGGGGATTGGGTAGTATTCAACACTTAATAAGAGTAATGTGCCTTGCTCATGGACCCTTGTGCTAGTATACAATTGGGATGAGATGAGAAGGCCTGGAATGGCAAGATCGATATCTTGTCTTCTCAAAAGATAGTCGATTCCGCTTTGGATTGCATGTGGGGTCGGGAGTCGTGAAAGGCTACCAAGATAACCCATGCAACAATGTGATGACACTCCTCCTAAGTCAACAGTTTGTTAGTTCTATGATATAAATGATTGTGTAACATTGGAAGCAATGTAACCTTTGTAATAGTATGGTTCTAGTATTTGGTTAAGTTTAGTATGTGTTAGCCTATGTCTAGAGGTAGTAGGACTTGTCTAGGATCCTTGTTACTATATCCTAACACGGGGGTTGGGCCTTCAGGTACCACTTGGTTGGGAGGAATGTGCACCCTACACCGTTGGGTCCCCTTTCTTCAGATCGTGATGGTGAGGTCTTCTAGTGGAGAGCTCATGGATTCCAGCTTGTTTATTCCATGCTTTGATTATTGTTACAGATGATTCTTGTATTTATCTTACTCCTCAGTTGTATTCGAGGAGGTCTCATGTATTTGTAACACATATGTATGATCTACCTCATTATGGGAATGAGTGTTGTAAACCTTATTTGAAGAATTAATGTAATATTTGTATCTTGATGTATAACTTATCTTTGTGATGCAATTTCAATGTTTGGAATGTATGTACTTTTAAATTCATAAGTAGTTAATCTTATGTTAGAATGTATTTATGTTTATGTTATGGGAATCAGACGTAACCTTAGTCTCGTAGCCTTAGAGGATGTTGGCGATAGATAGTGAACTTTTCATGTTATGGTGTACTTTAAAGAGAAAAAAATTGTAAGCTTTCGTAGAAATTGCAACTTCCTCTAGGATTATGTAGTGGGGCATTACAACACATGGATAAAGAAAGCAAATTTTTAAAATCAAGTTCAAAATCACAATGCATGGGCACACCTCAATCAATATCTTTTGTCTTTCAAATTTCAAACAAGTTTTTATGTGTAGTGGTGCAACCTTATACAAAGACAATTGTAAATTCTAAACCTTATCTTAGATTCCTTTTGAGAAATGGGTTTGTTATAAGAGTTCTAAATTGCTGCATATACATGCACACCTATCACATTGGTGATTGACTATATAAGTAAATGCAAAGAAATTCTATTAGGGACATGGTAATGCATTCAAATTGTTGACCGATAAGAAATAAAAATTATTAATAGATTCATATAGCCAACCAACAATGCTAAAATGAGATTTGTCAATTCATAAGAGTAGTCAAGGGTGTCTAATTTGAGAGTAAGTTTGAGATTATTTGAGATCCTTCACACTTCATGCTTCACTTTATAAACATCAATTGAAACACAACAATATGGTGTTAGTGCCTACAACACATGTATTCTTCATATTAATAATCTATTATTATTCACCCACAACAATCTTTGTTATTATCAACAATTATCATTCGTAACAACTAATCAACAACTTACTTTATTCTAATGGATTTTTAATATCAATTTTCATTAAGTGATGTCTTTTCCATAAGATTCATCTTTATGAACAAAAATTTAATATGGAGGATAACCTACCATATTTCAAATCAATTTTTTCTTTGAAGAAGCAATATGGATTGGTAATTATCATAAAAATGCCTAAATTCAACACACATTTGTCATGATTTCACAAGTGTACTACAATTCTTGTAAGAATATTTGATGTTAGTATTGAGTTCCTATATAATGTTCTTGATTTCACATAGATATCAACAATATTTTTTTAAGTAAAAGTGGTTGGGCCAATTTAAATATTGTAATGATATTGAAAATATTTTACAAAACTGAAAATCCATAAGTGTTGGAGTAGCAAATACAAAATCCAAGAACTCTAGAATTACATTACCAATAGACCTAGTTTGAGTAACTTTCAAAAGAGCTAGCAAGATCAGAAGGAGATGAAAATAAAAGGGTTTCATGAGGATCATCGAGATCATGTTTAAATAGGAAGTGGATTGCATTAAACACATTTTAAGCCTCATAAAATAAAGTATCACCCACAATTGGGTGCAAAGCATTAAGATAAGCAAAAAAAATAGGTCAATTATCACCCACCAAGTCATAGGCCATTGAACACAAGATTGGGATTTAAGAATCATCAAAAAAGGAGTGTCTTCTGATCAAGAAAACCACCCACCAATGGGGTGCCATAATTGAAGTCATAATTTTCCAAAGCCACAAAAAGAGTTGCAAAGGAACATAAAGGAGGTTGGATGTAGGTATCAGCCAAAAATTTAACCATTTTTGCACACCATAAAATATCCATGAGGTTAGAAACAAAAATATAAGCAACCTCATTCGAGAGAGCCAAATTATTTTTAAGAAGCCAATTTCGGCCAACAACCAATCTAATAACAACTTCCACTTGAGAGCATTGAAAAGTAAAAGCACAGTTGAACTTTTCCCTTGAGAAAGGGAGATTATCCCTTAGCTCCCAATAGCGACAAGGAAGGAAAATGCTTAACTAAGAGTCCATTGTATAATAATAATACATTGATGTAGGCAAACGAATAACCTAGCCCCAATAAATAAAAGGATCCCACAACAAACATGATGCATTTTTAATGTGTGAAAGATTGCACAAATAATAACACAAATTGAAAGATTCTTCACATGAGTGAAATATCAACAAGAATTTGAGAGAGTATAAGATAGTTTGTGTCAAGAAGCATTTTCCTAAAAATCCCAATTAAACTTGCACATGTGACAAAAACCATATTAGCAATAAAAACCTTCGAGTGCTAATAAATTAGCCAATGGAAGTGACACCAACCAACCAAAAAAGGCATTTCAACTGTACAAGCTAGAGTAATCAAATGAAAATGACATGAGAGAAGGTACCTTGAAGCCATTTCAAGCATAATGGAATTACCAAAATTTCCATCTCCCAGACTAATGGGACTTTATTACATCAAAAAGAGTACTCCCAAATATCAAAATATTATCTCATTCAAGACGTCTAACAACAATGTAGATACCCATTGTAGTGTGGGAAATTGTATACCTTTACAATTTCACACTATGTTTGGGTCCCTTAATTTATTGGACTTAATTAAGCTTCTAATTTACCAAATTATGCATTTCAAAGGCTTATTTTTATCGTTTTCTGAAAGGAGAATTGACATTAAAAAAATGTAATCAATAATTAAATTACCATGGAATATGTGTGTCTTCGACTTATAAGCTAGGAACCATTCGCCCATGGGTGAATGGGTACCCTTTAAGTGCCAAGACCCATTTTAAAATATGTTATTGGTGGTATTTTAATGATTCAAATTCAACTTGCAATTGTCAGCTTTTGGAATTTATTTTTTCAAAAAATTAGATAAACACTTATAAATACAATCTTTTTATAATTTGAAATCTAACACGCATGATCTAGCATTAAAGAAAAATTTATATGAACAAATATCACTATCAAAAGCATTCAAGAGCATATTTATTAGTCATTTGTTGCAGAAAACAAGATCCTAACATCATGTTCAAGTCTAAGTGTGTTCATGCCATCTTGTGAAGGCTAATATGCATTGTTGATCCTAAAGCATCCAAGCATTTCAAGTATTCAAATCAATAAAGCAAAGCAAGATCAAGTTCCTTAGAGAGATTGGTTTGACTTTAGTCCTCTAAGGGAAGCCATTGAAGGGTGGTGAGTTGTAGCAAGCATTGGTCATTCATCATTTCCTTCCTCTTTCATTATCTTTCTATTGAGGTTTAATTACCAAACTTGGGGTTTAACCAAGACAAACCCACATACAAACAAAATATTTTTTCCTCTTTGTGTATGTGCAGATTACAGGTGGATGGAAAATTGAAGAGATCTTGAAGGAGAAATTTTGCATTGTTGCATAAGTTGTCGTCATTGTTGTCAAACCACGAAAACTAAGTTGCAGAATTTATTTCTTTTTTACGATGGGACGTGTGTGAAACAAAAGCCAAGATCCAGCATCAGAGGACTATCAAAAGTTATTTTGAAAGCCCTAACTGAGATCCATTCACCCAGGGGTGAACTAGCCCCTTAGCAGCTCTCAAAAATAGCTTTTGGTGACAGGTACATGCCATCAGACCCTTCTCAGATCTACTTGCAAAGTGTCATTTTCATTTTTGTACATTCTGAAATCTACATTTTAGGTATTAGGTCTTGTTGTTCATTTATTTTGAGCATTTCAAATCATTTCAATCTGGTTTCAGATCTATCCTATTGTCCCAAGGACTAAGATCCAGATCTGATTGACTCACCATTAAGGTTGAAAGTCAATCTTTACACCTTGTGAAATCTCTTTCCTAATGAAATCCCTGGAAAAAGAAACTTATTGAAATTCCTAAAAATTTATAAACACCATGCAATTATAAAACCCTTGGGGATCCCCTTTCCCACATTTCACCCACTTGCATAAATATAAATTAATACTTCTTCAACAGTAGTCCAAATGTGGCATAACACATATAGGCCACTGAAGAAGTATAAAAAATCAACCAAATTCCATGATCACGAGTGGAAGATACAAACCTTATGACTGGTCCAGGCAAACTTCCACATTAAAGAAACTGCAAAATCCAATTCAAGAGAATGAAATGATATCATGATGAGAGGCATCGACATATGAAAAATATTATCAAATGCCTTGTTAGCAAGTGCATCAGCCAACAATAAATTTGCCAATGGAATTGATGGTAGTTGGCCAAAAAAAAGACCATTTCATCTATACAGACCAGATTAAACAAATGCACATGACACGAGAGAAGGGATCTCGAACCCATGTCAAAAAAAAATGGCATTACCAAAATTCCCATCTCCCAAATTTATGAGACTTTATTACATAAAAAAGATTACTCCTAAGTACCAAAATACAATCTCATACAAGACATTTGACAAGAATGAAGATATGTGCTTACTCAACTTTAAATCAATACTTCTTCAACAGCGAACTGCATGTGGCATAATATGTAGAGGCCATATTAAAGAAGAAATGTGGCATATCAACCAAATTTCATGAACATAAGCAGAAGATTCAAAGCTTATGACCATTTCAGACAAACTACCATAATAAAGCAATTATAGATATCAACAAGGTTAGATAATAACAATGAACAAATATCTAGTTACCAATAGTGTTTTTTTTAACATTCAAGGGTGATTTCATCAAATAAAAGACAAAAGACCAAAAAAAAAAACATGGTTAGGAATCGTCTGATATTTGATCAATTCATACATAAAAAGATGTAAATTTTAACAAATTTTATCAGACATTTTTCTTTCACAAGATTTTTACTACAAGGATTAAAGATTTCAAATAAAGACACAACTAAAGTTTGGTACAAAGTCATTAGAAGAAAGGTTTTCAAATTCAATTTTTTATCAAAGTTTCACCATGATCAAAATAAAGGAAAAGTTTCATCAAAATCATCATTCAAAGGCACCTATTAAGATTCGTGATTCTTGGGCCAAGATATATAACCCACATTATTTTTAGTTGTTTTTAATTTTAGCCTAATGTGCTTATTGAAGTGATTATATTTTTTTAAATATATTTCTTATCACACAAGAAATGGTAGTTCTAACAATAAAATTTATCAATAGTTTAACTAAAGAATACCTAAGCTCAAATTTATTTTTAATGGATAAAAGTTTTTAATAAAATTTGCATTGTATGCAAGCAATCTATTTTTAGATTATAAGTTGTAGTTAGTTTTTTAATTTATTTATTTTGCATAGTTTCGTGAAACCTTATATAAAAGTATTCTTGGTACTTAGCTAAATTTTTAGTATTATTATTGGTTTAAAATTCACTATTCATTCAACAATAGTTAGTGTATGACCTGGAAAATTATAGTGAACTCGAATAACAAACAATAAATAAGACAATTCACAATCAAATTCAAGGCAAGATCACACCAATGAAGCATAAAGGAAAACACATGAAATAGATATTGCAAACTTGTGTGACTCCCTTGTTGAGCTCCATTATTTTCCTCTTTGCACCTTGGTCAAAAGTGTAGTGATGATTGTTGTTAGATTTTTAGCACAAGCACTTTGATATTATACAATTATAGATTTCTTGCTAGAATGAGAGAGAGAGAGAGAGAGAGATAATTTATGAATGTTTTATAGTTTTCTTGATATCGATAAATGGGTGAGATTTGATGATAAATTGAGTAGATCAATGGATGAAAATCCATAAGAGGAATTGATGGATAGTTAATTGACTACATGATTAAAGTGAACTGGATACATGGTTAATTTAGAGAATTTGATTGATCAGAGAATGTGAGTGACTATGAGTTAAATAGGATAGATTGGACAAAAGATTGATAAGTGATATGAAAGTGAGTGGGAGTTGATTGGTGAGGTAGAAATGCATGAGTAATTAATAAAAAAATTCATTAATTAATTAGCAATTACATATGCAAAAGTGAATAAATAGATAAATTTTAGAAGAGGATAATGTTGAGAGGAATAATTGGAGAAGTTAAATAATTAAAAACAATTATTTAATTTGAAAAGTGGGAAATAAGAAATGAATTATTTAATTAATCTACGAAAGAGGAATAATTAGTAAATCAACTAAATAATGTTAATTATTTAATCAATATAGAGGAAAAGTGATGAAATAGATAATTAAACTAAATAACGAAATTATTTAAATAAATGCAGAAGATGGATTAATGATACCTAATGATGTAAAATGATGATATTTTAGAAGAAATATGTTAGTCAAATTTAGGTGTCAACATTTAGTATGCCTATTTTGTTGGGAATTTATGCCTCAATGTTTCTAGTTTTCCCCTTGAAGACTTGGTTGTTTTCTTCATGTTTGGCCTTTACCGCGGCGGCTTTGTCTTTCTGTTCTGGCGGTTACTGCCTTACCACGCGTGATGAGTTCACTCACCGCAATAACGCGGTAAGGTTGCCTGCAGTTAGCTTGGCGGTTACCGCCATACCACAGGCTGTGGTTCCACTCACCACGGTAGCACGGTGAGACCACCTGCGGTCGGGTCCGGCGGTTACCGCCTTATCACGGCCAATGATCTGGCTGACCACAATGGCTGCGGTAAGACCGTCAGCGGCCTGGCTGGCAGTTACCGCAGTACCGCGGGCGATGGTTTGTCTCACCGTGGTAGCGCGGTGAGACCGCCTGCAATGGGCTCGGCGGTTACCGTGGTACCGTAGGCGGTGGTTTGTCTCACCGCGGTAGCGCGGTGAGACCGCCTGCGGTGGGCTCAGCGGTTACCGCGGTACCGCAAGCGGTGGGTCCTCTCACCATGGTAGTGCAGTGAGACCACCTGCGGTCAGGTCGGGCGGTTACCGTTGTACCGCGGCTAGCATTTTGGCTGACCGCGGTGGCCACGGTAAGACCGCCAGTGGCCTGGCTGGCGGTTACCGCCATACCGCGGCCAGTGGAATGGCTGACCGTGGTGGCCGCAGTAAGACCATTGGCGGTCAGCGTTGACTGTTTACCGCCATACCATGAGGTGGGTCCAACAGGGTTGCGATAGGAGCCCGGATGAGCTCGACGCAGACTTTGATTGAGTTGGACTTGGTGTCAGAATGGTTGGCGAATGGCAGGGCGACACGTGGCTGTTTGGCAGTGTTTGGTTGGCCGATGGCAAACAAAGGACTGAGCTCAGTGATGTTTTGGGACAAAACTCGAGGGAGCTCAAATGGCTCACCGCCATACCATGAGGTGGATCGACTTAGGTTGTGGTAACGTGGTAAGTGCTCGAGTGAGCTCAGAGCTTGGTTGACAGAGTTGGACCGAGCTTGACCGAGCTTGACCGAGCTGGACCGACTGTCAGGTGCAATGGGTGAATGTTTGGTGGACACGTGGCTGGTCTCAATAGATTGTTTGGCTAAAAGCCAAAAGCAGTTATTGTTGCTCTCACAGGGTGGTGAACTAGAACCCGATTATGGCAAGGAGTTATTGCCTAGGTGGCTCGATGCAAGGATGTCGACATGGGGAGATCTGTCAGTGTTTTCCTGAGGATGGTTTTGACTGTTTGCTTGGACAGGTCTTATTGGCACATAAAAGGGGCTTAAGTTTTCTCATGAGAGTTAGAGCGAGAAAAGAGAGAGAGAGACTGAGAGGGTGTTCAAGAAATTTTGAACTATGAACACCTAGTCTCTCATATCAATTAAGATGTGAACTTGTGAGGCCGTGTGGTTGGGCTAGCCATGAGGCTGGTTGTGTCAATCATTTCAAGAAGAGCTTAAGGGAATCTATACAATATGTCATGATGACATTGTAACTGGGTGGATTCTCTATTTGTGTTGCCTGTATACTTTCTCCAGATGGACAAGATGTAATCTCCTGAAGAGCATAGCTCTGATCTTGTATTGTAACCATTTTGTTACTGAATAATTCATGTGAGCTGAATTTTTTGGAGGTGGGGTTTTTTACCCGAAACGGTTTTCCCCACGTATATCTGTGTGTTCATCATTGCTTTGTCTTTCATGGTTTGTTGTTTATGTTGAATCTGTTATATGTCAAGCATTCACTTTCCTCTGTAGGGTCAATGGGGGATCAACTTTGCCTGCTTCTGCTTTATGGCATAGTTGGTTGTGTCTTTGGTGTGATTTTGAATTGAAATCACTAAGGCACTGTTGTCTTAGATGCCTATCTTGATGACAGAACCGAATCCGAATCCCCAACATATTTTGCTTTTAAATTGTTGTTGAAGTGTTATGTCTTATGTGTTATTTATGTTTTTATGAATTAAATATCATTTAACAATTACTAAAAACTTTGAATTACAATTCATTAAGTTTGTAGTTATTGCTTTGAATGCAATCACTTTATTTGACTCATAAAATTAATTTTATTTATATGTGTTGATGAAGTAAATTAAATCTAGTAACTTTGTATTGCATTCCCTTCTTCTAATTTATCTAGTCATTTATATTGTTTGATATATTCAATTCTTAAGTGTACTTGCACTATATAGTCTTTGTTGTTAGGTAAACAACATAAACTAAATAGTATGTGTGTGGGCGTAAGTGTGTGTCCATGGGTGGGTGTGTGGGTGTGTGTATTGGTGGTTGTGTGTGTGTGTGTGCACATGTGTGAGTGTGTGTGCAAATGTGTGTGTGTTCTAAATTATTTAAATCTTAAATTTTATAGTTTAGCTTGAGGGTCAGTACTCTAAATTTATATAATTTATTTTCCCTTTTTTTTAAGTTCAATTTAAACTCTATATGCTACTGTGGTTTTGATGGACAATGAAAAAGATTCCCTTCACTTCACATGCCACTACCCTTGTGTTAATGTCAAACTAGGAATGCAAAGACCATCATATATGTAAATCATTAGCAAAGAATAAGTTTAAGATAAACAAAGTCTAAAAGTATCTCAAAGAATGGATCAAGGGAAAGAAAACTCAAAAATAGGCTAATCATAAAAGCTTCAATCAAACCTTTAGGAATTAATATTCTTTATAATAAAATAAATTTTCTCATGAAATTGATTTGACATGTTGTGGGGGAAGACAAAAATTATAAAATAGTAATGTTTGCACTTAACATATTCTTGTAATGTGAACAATACATTCCAATGAGCATCTTTTGAATTGTTTTCATATTGAATATATGCAATGTTTCTATCGAATACCATATCAATATAGGAAAACTCTTAAACAAATGAAATCACTAATAAATTTTAGAGTGTTCTACACAAGAAATGGTGACTTCTATAGAAAACATTCAATTGACAAATTTAAATCATTATTAGATTTGTCTCAGGGTTGATTCCATTACATGTAACACTTTAGTCTTCATACATCTTAATTTTCCTTTATATATAAAAGACTTCTAAAACCCATTACATAAGCTACAAAACATTTATATCTTTGAACTATAATTCAACAACACTTTCAGATCTCTAGTATAGGAAGCATGACAAAAACTATTTTGTAGAAGAATCAACTCAAAATAATAGAAACCATTCAATTTCACAAACAAAAACAAAAATAGAAAACAAAAACAGATTGTAAAATAAGGATAGAATAAACTCACATAGCATGGGATACAAACAAACATTGATTCCCACTACAATCAGCAATATTGTGCATTCTCCACATGTGAAGAACAATGCGATCTTTTTAAGTCCCCTACTACCCACCCCATCTCTTAGTGAATAAGGGTTTTATCCTCCCCTGGATAACTTGTTCCCCAAGAAGAAGATTATGCCCTCCTATTCCGAAGGACTCCCCTCTTACTCTACAATCCTAGTGTGCAATATGGGGGTGGAGCTTAAGGGTGGTGTGGATATGGCAAAGGCCAAGACCAAAAGTAAGGGAAAGGGAAAATTTGTGGTGGAGGAGAATTATTTTGCAAGTTTGATGTTTCCTAAGGTTGAGGATCTTTGCCATGGCTTTCCCTTAGATGCAATTGGCATCTTATGCCTTCCTACATCATCCATTACCAAAGTTGCATCAATTGTTAAACTATTAGCTAACAAGTTTATCGACATGGACAAGGAAATATTAGTACACCACAATATTTTGAAGTGGTTCTTCCTAGAAAAAAAATGAACGAATATTAAGACATTACTAAATTACAAGTACAAGTTTCCTCTAAAGTCCAAAACTCTCCCAAATGCTCATAAGTTTTTAAATTTCTTAGGGAATGTGAATTTGATGATTTCAATCATGATTAACATGTTAATAAGGTGCAAATAAAATGGTCCAAAGGAAAAAAATTGAATTATATTTTGGTAATAGTTTTTTTATTCCTTGGGAATAAGACATTTAGTTTTGATAGGATTGTGTATAAGGTATGACTTCACCCACCAAAATGAATTATGAATACAAAGGTGTTCTTCTAGCTTCAAAATTGATTGTGTAAACCAATAGTATGTCAAATATTTAACACATATAGGCATGGGAGAGTTTCAAAAAAGAATATAGAAATGCGAGACAAATCCAATGTTGCACAACCTCGAGCTAAGAAACCCCATAGAAGTAACATCTTTTCTAGTATTTTTTCATTCAATAGATCTTGTGATGATGTGTGCAAGATTCTATAATCAAAAGGATGGAGTTATCAAGACTATTGACGAAAAGATAGTCATGCAGATTCAACCGCCTTGCATTGAAGAGATGTTGAATTTTCCACCTAGAGAAGCCTTTGTTGAAGAAATGAAAATATAGGATGGACTAAAGAACCATGAAGGGCCTTTGAATAAATAAAGCAAGTTATTGTTGATATGCATGTGTTAATTAGCCCATATTATGCATGACCTTTGTATATTTACTCATTTTCTTCGAAGAATATAGTTGTCATCATACTCACATAGAAAAAAGGATGGGACCAATTAAAGGCTTATTGCCCTCTTCATGGTGTACAAGCAAGGTATTCTATGATAGATAAATAAGATTTCACATTGATTAAAGCTATCAAAATATTCAAACATTAAATGTTGTGAAGAAAATATTTTTCTATAGTTCATGATCCAATGGTGAAGGGCATGCTTGTATAGAATGAGTTGAGGGAGAGAAGGGGTGTATGATCTACTTTATTGCAAGAATTTGACATAGAGATATATCCTACAAAAATTATAAAAGGTCAAGGTCTAGTTAAAAAATTGCAAAAATTGACCCTCGCATTGTATACCATCAATACAATGTTTAATATATAGTGTCAAACAATTGGTATGAAGATATAGTGTCATAGTTATTACATTGAAGATATCCAGATACCATGAACTTAACTCAGAGAAAGGCTTTAAGGCTAAAATACATAAATTTCATGATAAAGGTAGGAACGTTATATAGAAAAAATCATGAAGGTATTCACTTAAGATGTTTGGACAAACAAGTAGTAAAGGTATTAAGTGAATTTTGTGAGATATTTTGGATAGGCCATGGATCTAGTGATACTACAACTCATAAAATTCTTTAATTCAAATATTATTGGCCTACAATCTTTAAGGATGCAAATACACATGTACAAAATTATCATATTTGTGAAGTGGCAACCTATAGAGAACACACCCATGTTATGTCATTATAGCGAATAATTGAAGCTTGTTTGTTTGCCAAATGGGGATTGGACTTCATCAAGGTCACCAATCTAAGTTCGTCAACTAAACACCAATTCAGACTAATGGCTACAAATTACTACACAAGATGGATAGGTGTACAAACCTTGAAGAATTGTACCACCAAGACAAATAATCAAAAAAAATTAAGAATATCATAAACAAGTTTGGGATACCCTACGCTTTGGTATGTGATAACATCCCAACCTTTTCTTCATCATAAGTTATTAAATGGGCATTTGATTTCAATCTCTCTTTTAAATATTCTTCTAACTACTACCCACAAGATGACAATTTATTTGAATCCACTAATAAAAATCTCTTTAATGCAATCAAAAGAATGTTAGACAAGAACTCTAGATATTTGTATAAATTGAAATATTTGTTGTGGACGGATAAAACTAGGATAAAATTTTCTCTCAAAACCTCACCCTACCATAAATAGTTTATAGTTACGAACATGTTTTCTTAGTTAATCTGAAAATCTCAATCTTGTACTTTATCTGTGAAAACTTGGAAATAAATGGTCATTGAAAATTGCTTGTTAAACCTCCATTAACTTAAATAAAAGTGAGATGCTTTATTACAACATTTTGGTAAACATCACAAGGTCATTAAATGTTGGTTTGATAAAAAAAGCCAAAGTTAAGACTTTTTGAATTTTAAACCTTGTTCTATTATGGGATAAATCTCATGAACTAAAAGGGGAGCATGGTAAGCTTGAATTTTTATGTTTAGGTCCCTACTTGATTTACGAAATTCTAGAGGAAAATGCCTTTACATTTTAGAGTTTAGATGGTGAGGTTGTCTCACTCCTTGTGAACAACTAGTACGCAAGCACTATTGTTTAGGCTTGATGAGTAGTGGTTACTCTTTTGTACATAGTTCAATTTTGGCTTTCTTCCTTTTCATTTTTGCTTTGTTTCTTTGTGAATCCATTCATTTCTCATATATCTCTTTTCTTTGTTTTTCTTTCCACCCTCTTTCTAGAAATTTTGATTTGAACGCTTCATCTATTTAGTGATTCAAAATTAGGCCTATCTCAAGCTTTCTCCTGACATAAATCATGAATAATATTTTCCTTTTTATTCATAGTAGGTATATTCTTAATGTAGAAATATGTTTTCCTACCTTCTCTTTATTCAAATGTGTATACATGCATTCATAAATTACAAGGTGTAAAAAAAATTCAAAGGATGTAACTAGTATACCTTTCGTTCATCATGCTTTACGCACTAGTGATCCTTGCATATCTTTGTAAAGTGACTACAAGGTATCAAGCTCAAAATTTAAAATACATATAATATAAATTGGTTACCATGGTAGAGCTAAACCAAAGGCTGCCTTCAATCCCTACATAATGACAAAAGAATAAATAAAGAAAGAAAATAAAATAAAATATCTCATTTTAATCTAGGTGAATCAAGAAATCTCTATCGAGGTTATGCATGTATTGCTAGCAATAGAGCTATGCCTAGAACGAGATAGGGGGAAACTTAGACATGGCTATGGATGCTTGGCTAGCAATGAAGTTATGTCCAAGTAATCAATTGAGGCAATTCTATATAATGGTATACCTAAAAATAACCTTTTCCTAAAAGAATAGTAATAAAATTAAAGTTATAATGACTTGATACATAAATTGTTCTAACCAAGCCATACAAGAGTAAGGAAGAAACAAATTAGATGCACACACTTGAATGAAGATAATGCAAATATCATTGAGGAATTTTATATTCTTAGTTAAGTATGAATGTAATTTTGTGTGCTTGGGTGTGTTAGCTTGGAAGAAATCTATTTACTACAAGTGTTTTCATATTTTGAGTACCTTAGGAATTTCCTATCATGAGTTTCATTCAAATAGGAATCATGTGACCCACTTCATAGATCAAAGACTAATTTTAGTTCATCTTTTTTTTGTGATCCATAGTTGTGTTTGGGAATATTTCCATTGAATAAGAAGGAAGGACTAGCAGGAGCATTTATTGTGACCCTCACAACACACCCTTATTTTCTTTTAAAATTGGATTACCTTTATTAAATTTTTCATTTTTTAACTTTTTGGGGTATTACACATTTTATTATTTGATTGTAACTTGTGTATGCATGTTGAGATGTATGAAAAAACTAGGTGAGTATCTTTTGCCAAAAAAAATAGTTTGTGGGTTTTCCCTTTTTTCTGCAAAATGTAATCGAGCCAAAAATCAAGTTTACAATGTTGAAAATTGGTTTGCAATGTAGCATGTACAAGCTTTTGCACACATTACACTCTTTATATCTCAAGACTTAATTTTTTCCCACCCATTTGATATCCTTGGTGATTGAGTTCCTCCAAAGATCTTAGGTGTTCACCTTTTCGTGAATCTAAAGCATTAAGGGTGGATTTTGGAACTTTTAAACGGGTTTCAAAATCTTTCCCTTCTCATATTTTGGTTGATTGCATGTTTGTTTTGTCTTACCCATGTATGTGTTGAATTGGTATTTTCATGTTGATATTCCTTCACCCAGTTCTATTAAATGTGTTTCCTTAGATTAAAACTTGAGAACTTTAGAAATCAAGTGCATTTGTGGTCAAGACATCCACAAGAATTAAATGGTCCACAACATGGTTGTTTTTAGTATAATTGGACTTTGAAATGCATCAACAATTGAAAACAATAGCTCAATCTAAGTGTGTCCAAATTGGTGTTGAAATTCATCAATTTTTAGAATTAGGTTTAATAGTCTACAATTTGGACTTCATCTTGACACTTCATTTTTGTGTCCATTTGATATTGTTTGCAATGTGGTTCCTCTACAGATCTTACAAATTCACCATTCCATGAATCTACAACATTGAGGGTGAATTTTGAATCTTTTAAACAATTTTTTTCAAAATCATTTCCTTCTCAGGTTTTTATTAAATGCAAGTTCATTTCATCTTACCTTTGCATGTGTCGAATTGGTATTTTCCTATGAATATTCCTGCGCCCAATCCTATTTAACACATTTCCTTATACTAGAACTTTAGAAATCAGTTGCAATTGTAGTCAAGGCATCTACACAAATCAAATGGTCCACAACATGGTTGTTTCAATATAATTGATTTATGCAACAACAAATTCAACTGTTAAATATAAGTATGTGTCCAGATTGGTGTTAAAATTCATCAATTTATATAATCAAGTTTCACGGTCTACAATTCAGACTTCATAGATAGTTTGCACTGCAAATTTTAAACACAAACAAAACTTGACCCCCTATTGTAAGTCACACTTCACCTATAATTATAACTTGCACTACAAATGAAAAACGCAGATGACCCCCAACCCTTGACTATATCACACTTCATTTGCATCCTACAATTTACATTGCAAATGTCAAACAAAAATGAACCTTGACCCCTCGCCACAAGTTGCACTCCATTTATTGTCTACACTTTGCATTTCAAATGCAAAATGCAAAATGCAAAATGCAAACAAATTCCAACCTTTGGCAAGTAGTTACACACTGCAAATTGGGCCTGAACCTCGATTTACAAGTGCAAGTTTCCTTTGAAGTCCAAAACTCTACCAAATGTTGATAAAATTTTAAAATTTATTGGGAAAAGTGTCTTTTGATGATTTTAATCATGATTAATAAGGTGCAAATAAAAGGTGTCAAAGGGAAAATTCTAAATTATATTTTGTTGATATATATTTTTATTCATTAGCAATAAGACATGTTCAGTTTTGGAAAATATGTGCATATGGGGGATGAATTCACCCACTAGAATGAAGTGTGAATACAAAGGTGTTCTAGCTTCATTATTGGTTTCAAAATTCGAATGCATCATTTACAAATTTTGGACATGTAGGAATGGAAGAGTTTCACAAAAGGATTTAGGAATGTAAGAAAATAAAGCTAATGTTGCACAACCTCAAGTTGAGCAAACTCATAGAGGGAACACTTTTCTAGTATATATTTAGCTAGTAAATATTATGATGGCATGTGCAAGATTCTATAATCAAAAGGATGGAATTATAAAGACTATTGACAAAAATATAATCATGCAAACTTAACCACCTTGCATTGAAGAGATGTTGACTTTGCCACCTAGAGAAAGCCATTGTGAAGACTACTACGGAGTCATCCAAAGAATATTTTGAAACCAATGGGGATTCAATGCACAGGTATCATTAAGAAAAATTTCCTAGCCAAACCAAGACCATCAATTGCCAAAATATGCAAGAAATTATATCAAAGTGAATTCAAGGAGGAAACTAATGATTTAGTCACTCTTTTAAGCAGAATGGTTGGACTGGACAATGCAAATGAGTTTCACCCCTAGATGTTCCAATATATAGCCAAAGTCATTTCTAGAAGGAACTTATTGGTTGGGCTACCCTCATTAGTGGTAATATTCAATAAGCAGTTATGTGAAGTCAATAAATTAAAGAAATTTTATATTACTTCATACCTAGCGTATGCCTTGGCAAAGAGACGACAATTCATAAGATTGAGATGAGTTGGAATCATGGGTTCAAGAAAACAATTAGTATATCAATATTACGCTCAATTAGAACTAAAGCAAAGCTACAAGCATTCTAGGGAGTAAATGACACCTTCATATTCAATGTCATTAGAATTCTTGAAAATGGTAAGGCCATGAGAATGTCCCTAGAGACTATGGATCAAATCCAAAAATGGGGTTATTGCTACTATCAATTTGCTACTTCCAACTATATTATGGTTGGAGGTTATTTAGGAGCACCATTGAAGTTACCAACCTGTGTAGGTGATAAATTAGCTTTGCTAGATTTGTGCAAGTAGGGTATGGAAGAACATAAATTATGCACGAAAAGAAAGGTGAAGGGTGTGTTCTTTCCTCTATCAATTGGGAGATATTCTTATCTAACCAATCATGCAACTAGAAATGCAAAAGTTGAATTGGCTCTATTGTCACTCGGAACATATGAAGCAAGAGTCATTTAATCCTAGGCAATGTATGAAGAGATTTATCTTCCATGCACAAGCCTCATTTGGAGGATTACTGGGCTAACTATGTTGATGATGTAGAAGTTCAAAAAGGTCATATTCCTACATGACATCACTCCAAATGAAGATGTATCATACATCTATTGTGCCAAATGGATTTCATGGCAAAGGTGAAATATAAGATCCTTAGTATAAGAACTTCAATAATATTTTTTATTAACCCTTACCTATGGAATTTGAGAATGTGGAGGCTAGAACATCTACAATGACCAAACGAAGCAAGAAGTGGCTAGAGGAAAGATTGAAGAATTTTCAAGGTACTCTCCCAAAAGTAGTAACAATAGGGAAAGAAGAAGAGGAGGAGCAAGAGGAGGAAGTAAGATTAGTAATTATAAAGAAATCCCCTAAAATAAAGATTGTGTGTTCAGCAATAACACAAGGGGAAGAGCCACTTCAATATTTAGACAATCAAAATACCTTCCTAAATCTTTTTTCCTATGATATCCAAGTAGAACTAACTTAGATCAATTAACCCAATCTCAAATGGTTTTACCTCATGCATTTTGGCCTCCAAATTCCCCCTTTCAAGTCCTTTGAAAGTTCCCCCTAAGAAACATTGGTCCAATCCCTAATATGGGTACCTTCAACATAGCCTGATGGAACTCCCTCTCTTGTTTCAAAAACCTCTACTCCTAAATCTCCTCGTGGTCAAAACACCCAACAACAACCTAAAGAAAGTGCCTAGCAAGAAAAGGAAAATACAACAAACCCTCCTAAGTGGTTTGATCAACTAATCCAAAAGAGGAAGAGGATCACCAAGCCCATATTGGATGATCTCACTCAATTAGTTGCTTTGTTTCCAAAGGTAGCTCCGCTAAAACTAAAAAAGGATTGAGTGGGTTGTTATGTTTCAATCATAACTAACATTCACAAGAATAGACAAGCTCTAATCATTACACCATTGTTAGATATTCCTCAAGTAGACATGCAATCCTCATATTACATAGTGACCATAATCTCTCTAGGAAAGCCATCAATAGAGAAAGGGAAGCAAATTACCAAATCATCAATGGATAGATTGATAAGATGGATAAAGATAAGGCCACCAAAGAGGAATTGAAGGATAAAATTGCCCATCTTACAACATATATTAAGTATTTGGTTGATCCTATTAGTTCATCTTTCTCAAGTGCGGTTCCTCAATATGTTCTAAACACAAAGAAATAAATACTTGGAGCAATCAAATTAGGGAATATACTATGGGTTATCAATGCTTGGAATACAAAATTGATAGCCATGGGGAAAAAAAGAGTCAGAAACTAAAGGAGTATTGATGGCAAAGGTAAGTATTGAGTTTCACGCTAGCAATAGCATTTTTCCTCAAATTATACAAATTATGAAAATGGACTTCCAATACTTGTTGAAGAGAGTATTTAAGTGACTAGGAGTTGAATGCTCATCACAAATGGAAACTAGCTTATGCTCTTCACGTGAAGATTTTGAAGGGTTGCTAGGATAAGTATAAGAAAGCTCAATATTTGATCCAAGATGTGATGGATTCCATAAAATATTTTATAGAGAAGCTGGGGTGCTCCTATTAACAATGAATAAAATGTTCAACAATTGACAATGTTGAAACCAATTCTAGTTGGTAAAAAAGAATTCTCCTAGTGATCCTAATTTTGTTACAATATCAATTAAAATCCTTTGATGAAAATACAAGTCCCTTATGAAGATTTGAAGCAAAAGATAGATGAATTCAAGAAAATATAAACAAAGCTCCAAGAGCTTTTTATGAAGAATAATGTTAAGTTTCCTTATTCTGATGGACCAAATATATGTTTTATCAAAAGGGCACTAGATAATTTTGGCTCTTATCTGCAAGAGCTACCTCAAGAAGTTGTTGGACACAATTGAGAAAGTGTGATAATTGATGACTCACCAACACAAAATTTTCAATTGAATGTAATTGTCTAATGAAATAAAGGTGCTAAAAGATAAACCTTTTCACATTCCATGTGTTTTGTCTTTTTATAGGTTTTAGAGGGAATGACTTCACATTCCCATCCATCAAAACCTATAAATATGGATGTAAAACTCATTTGAAAGGTTTGGAAACTTTCTTTTGGGAATATAGTTGAGATTTTGCAATTATATCCTTTGAAGTTTTTATTTTTGTTTGTGTGGGTTTTCAAATTCTAAGCATGTGCCTATCTCTTCGCATATTTAGTTCACTTAATATTGATGAATTTGGTGTGTTCAAAATCATGGGCATTGTTGATGATGAAGTATTTTGCATAGCAACCTTAAGCACATTGGTTTGCACAAAAATCAATATCCACTTTTCACTTTTGAAATCGCCCAATCTTCTCAAGTGGTGATTGCAAAAACAAATCATACAGAGAATGGTTTTCAATAAGTTGTCTATTTACCACAAAATCAATATCCACTTTTCACTTTTGAAATCGCCCAATCTTCTCAAGTGGTGATTGCAAAAACAAATCATACAAAGAATGGTTTTCAATAAGTTGTCTATTTACCACAAATGTGTGAATAGGAATCACAAGCTTAAGAATTCTTAACTATTTTCTCTTCCATGTTTCATTTTCTCTTTCTTCAACTATGGGTTAGTATAAGACTAATTTAGATTTATTTGCTTTACTTGCTTTTTAGTTTGGCTTTTTTGTGTATTTGAGAGTAATGGAATTGGAATAAAGCACGAAGGTTCTCTAGTTTTCATTTTTCATTTGAGAGAATACATAAATTTGAAAATAATGTTGATGTTAATGGTTCTTCTTTTGGGAATTTGTAATATAGAATTTTATATTATTGTTGTAAATTAACTAGATTTCCACAATCTTGAGTAACATAAGGTTCCACTTTTAATTGTCTTTTCATATTCCTTTAGGTTTGTGCCTTTCGTTGTGATTGTATAATTGTAAAAAGTTCATGGAATTTTTGCATCTTATTCTTTTAACATAACTTTTAAGGATTTCTAATAGTAATATGTGTTGAAAGATTGATTTTGGAAGTAATTGGAGATTTTGTATTTTGAGTGGTAGATAACTTTTATTGGAAATGAGGTAGGTTGTTAAATATCACCTTCCAACACTTGAATCTTGACTTGAAGAGAATTGGAAGGTTTAAAAAATATAAGTTCTCTAACCAAATTTGAATCCTCCAAAGTCTTGTTGGAGCCCCTTGCACAACACAATTGCTATCTTACCTATAGAATTGTTTTGGTTCAATTGCTAAGAAGTAATGTGACAAAACTCTTGAGGATAATAAAACTCTTCAAAGTAGGAAAGCTAGTATTGTTCCAAAGTGTTGGCATGTAAAAACATACATCAACAAGAAGGTTGGCCCCAATGCTAGGACTTGGGGTCAAAGGACCAAAGAAGCAACAACAAAGGAGGTGGAAGACACAAAATTTGCTTGTAAACAACTAGATTTCTTGAAAGAGGCATAAAAGGCCATGATAGCCATGAACTAGTTGTATTGTTTGTTAACTTTGTCTTGCAATAGTTTTATTGGTATTTTTTATTAGCATTGTTGCTCAATTTTTGGCCTTCTCCTTTTAAGGCAATTTTGTTGATACTTTGTTTTTGCTATGTTGACGTTATGTTGTTTCTTCTCTTTTCTCTTGTAAAAGAGTTTACCTCCTATCAAAAATTAATATGACTTGAAGAATACAAGAGAGCTACCTTTATTAGTATTGGAATATAAATGTATACATAGGATATGTTCAGAATGTTGATTAGTCAACTATCTATCACCTAAATGTACCCAACAATTTTGACCTCAAAAGCTAAAAGTAATCATACATTGCAAAACACTCTTTAATATTGGAATATAAATGTATACATATGATATGTTAAGAATGTTGATTAGTCAACTATTTGTCGCTTAAATGTACCCAACAATTTTGACCTCAAAAGCTTAAAGTAATCATACATTACAAAACACTTTTTTCTACACTTAACACAATGCCCTTAGTTCATGGTATAATGCCTACATATTTCAATAAGTTTCCTTAAATCCACAAAACTAGATGTAAGAATTGCTAGTGAATTAAATCACAAATTATTAGAGATATTTATTCTATTGTTCATTGAGTGGAGAAAATCTCCTTGTAACTAAATGATAATTACTACTCCATGTTATTCCTACCAAAAAAATATATGATCTTTCTTTATATCAAATATATAAGTGAAAAAGTGCAATGCACTAATGCACTAACAATGCATTATTTGTTGTAGTTTGAATATATATATTCTTTGATGTTTTCGAATAATAAACCAACAATTGTTTGGGTTTGCAAGTTTGGTTTCCAAGTTCAACAAAAATTCCTTGTATACAGTCCAAAATCCCATTTCCAATTATATCCTCCAAAACCAAGAATTTCCATAATAAATAAATATATAAATCCTTATCATCAGTTTAATAATAGTCATAGAAAGTAAACCCTTCAAAATTTAATAATAGAGTCCTTTTATTCGCAATATTAACAGTCGAAATCTATTTTATAACAGTTGAAATCTATTTTAAATTATTTAATATATTATTGGCCTCTTTCTTCACTCACACACACCCAAGATAAAGTCCAAATGGCAAGCGGGAACAGGTCGCTTGAACAAGTGTTGGGGGGAACGGGGAGTCTACAGAAGAAGATGACGACGAGAAAACGGGGAGTCTACAGAAGAAGATGACGACGAGAAAAAGGATGGCAATGATCTAGACAGAAAAGGCTTGGGGGATTCTTTTAAGGACGAAGCAATGATCTAGACAGAAAAGGCTTGGGGGATTCTTTTAAGGACGAAGCAATGATCTAGACAGAAAAGACTAGGGGGATTCTTTTGAGGACGAAGAGGAGATTAGGTTGTTGGATATTTGGCATGACGCTCGCAGAAGCGTTGTCTCTACCGCCACTTCAATGAAGATTCGTAGTGCGAATGTTCAAGGGGCGTCCAAAGGTTCTGCAGGTCGAAAATCACGTCTGTATTGGCACCTTTGGTCGGGGCCTTAGGAAAGGCTTCCTCCTATTGCCTTCTATATGAGTGACGGATCTGAAAGCGAACGTATCTGGCTCTAAGATCTGTGCGCGTTCGCATTCTGCCAAGTTTGGGGGGGTTCCTTGCCTCCCAGTGGCGACTCCTGGAGATGTTCTGTCCAAGGAGGTTTTGGGTTCGGATGGCGCAGGTGAGTTGTTGCTGGGCACTCAATTGTGGAGCGATATCCTCCTCCTCCGTCTGCTGAGGAGTCAATGTCGACCCTTCCTGTTGTTTCTATGCCGGCTCAGAGGGCTATGACAGGGGTCCGCACCCCTCCCCAAAAGTCTTGGGTTAACAAACACAAAAATGTTTATTATCCCAAGACTATTCTTCCTTCTGTTCCTGCGTTCGAATAGGGAGCGCAACATAGAGCTCCTAACCATATTATTGATAGATCAGCTTCCAAGTTGGCAAATGCTCTTGTGGGGAAGTTTTTGGGCGCTAGGCCAAATGCGGAAGCTTCAGAACGTGGGCTAGGAGGAAGTGGCATACCAAAGGCTTGATGGAGATTGTTGTCCTATCAAATGGCTTCTTCCTCATCTCTTTCTATCTTCACAAAGACTGTCTTCAAACCCTAAAGGGTGGACCATGGTTATTTTGGCTAATCGTGCATCTTCCTCAAGAAGTGGGAACAAGGTTTGGATCTTTACAATGTTTGGTATTGAAAAAAATTCTCTGTGGGTCAAACTACCAGTATTGGGATGAGGAAGTGTGGACTGCTATTGCCTGTTCTTTAGGGGTCTCATTGTGACTTATGAAGTGACTAAACGCTGGAAGCAGTTCCTTTTTGCTAGATTTTGTTTCAACATTGTTGTTGACAAACAACTCCGTTCCTAAATCACTATCTTTGAAACTTGGTGATTGGGTGCAACGCATTGAGTATGAGATGTCCCTGGTGATGTGCCTCAACTGCTACAAGGGACATGCTTCTATTGTGTGTGGTGTTTAAAGGATTGACCGGAGGCATTTTAAGGAGGTTTGTCCTTTAGTCAACAAGATGAACTCAAAGAGTGACCCTTTATCGAAGTTTCAGATTCATGATTCTCCTCGAGGTCCTTAGCCCTTCAACAAAGAAAATTGATTGTCCTTTTCATGCTACTTCAAAACAAAGCTCTCTAACGTATTTTGGTTTCAAACCATCTTAAATGGTGGTACGATTCTTTGGTGGTGTGTAGCTTTTTGTCTTGTTCTCCCCTCGTGTGGGGTGTGGTAGTTTGTTATTGAGTTAATCTCTTGATGCCCCTTGTTCTTGGTTATCGCAGTTTGTTTTCTTCACTTCTTTATGAAGGATCTAGTCCCTTCGGTTTATAATTCGGATTCCAGTCAAAAGCATTTACCTTAATCAAAAATAATTGAAAGAAGAATAAGTTCTATTATTTGTATATTCTTCTGAAACAAAGATTGCTGAAAAATGCGAAGAAATACGCAAAAGATCATTCTATGAATCCCATAGCTCATTCTCTAATTCGTACTTTGTTCAGATTTTGGACAGAGCTAACGAGCCAATTGAGTTCGTTGACGATTCACGAATTGGAAGTTGCCAAATATATGGATGATGTTGGATGACAACATAAGACAATGGATGATGGAGGATGACATTTGTATGACTAGTATGCTCAGCCAAAGAGGATATCCACACAAGGTTTTTCTTTGTTAAGAATAACCCAACATAGCTGATGAGTGACATTAAGCAAGTGCCTATTCCACTCCAATGACCTACGGGCTGATGGAACATGTACTTATTTCTTGAGCGACATTAAACCAATTTCTTGCAGATTAACTGGGAAAAGAATGGATTTGCCCAAAAAAGGCATAAAAAAATAGAACTCAAAAAAAATCAAAATCTAACGGTTTCATTTTGGATGTTGCGAAATCCTGCAAAATTAAATCTGTGCTTACTTCGTTTTGTCCAGAACCCACAAGGCCAAATGCAACGCCCTGGCCGAATCCCAACCGTAATTGACCCATAATCTGAACTTGGGTTCAAATTGAACCCAGATCCAAGGCGTGCAGGGCATGAACCAGTAAACATTTTTTTATACTTGAAGCAAGTTCTATATAAGACTTTAAAAAAAGAAATTTATTTGTATACAATATATACAACACAATTCTATAAAATAGAACAAACATATACATGCAAATGTGTATCCACACATAAGCGTATCTGAAGAAAACCAAAGTCAAAAACTAACGATTAATCAGGACACACAAATTTCCCTTAATGCTCTCGAACATATTTTTGGGGTCATCTTACAAATAATACATTTTTATTCCAACCACTTCAGGAACTAAGGATTAGAATCTAAATCAGAGAGAGTACATGACAATAAATTAACAGATGGAAGCACTTGGTAAAATTTGCCACCACACTAAGATAAAAGAAACCATTTATTACAATTTGACGTCATTATAAATTATCTGTACAATTCAGATAGCACAATTTACAAACATCTAGACACAAATTTCCCTTAAAATTTTCCTGATGGTTGAATTTTAAATCAAGACGAGCAGGATAGCATGCAAACACCTGGACGATAAGCCCATGCAGGTGGCAATCGCGCATATTTTTCCCTGCCTAACTGTTCATCATAGGGCTTCTGCATCACTTCCAATAGCCTACGCACTTCTGTAAAATCCCCCTGTTCTGCAACATCAATGGCACTCTGGCATAGATAGTTCCGCAAAACAAACTTTGGATTTACAGAATCCATTGATATTTTTCTATCTTCATCAGTTATCCCAGACGAGGCAAGCTGCCAGAAGACATGCAATGGGTCAGCATGCAAGTCACAATTATCTTAGCATTTGAGAAGAGTTACTGTATGTTTTGTAATGTTAAGTATACCTCATGTATATACTGCCGTGCCCAATCAATCCAGGCTTTCTTCCGCTCCTTACTAATGTCAAGCAGAGAAGCTTTTAATGGGTTAAGAAGTTCATCATCTGTCAGGTCATTGATAGTTTTAATGTTGGAAAGTGCACGGAAACAAATTGTGTAGTCCACTTTATCAATTGACATGTTTGTAAGAAGCTTGCTGATAAGGTCCTTGTTGTATTTTGCCAGGCCAAGCTTTTTGGTCATAACAGACTGATATTCATCCATAAATCTAGAACTATACCTGTAACAGTTCGGTTTCAGAAACCAGCATAAGTCAAATTACTGAGCTTCTAACAAGTTAATCATACAAAAATTGTACCAATTGCTTCATTCAATCATATATATTATCTTACTACTTGAAATCCCAATATAAACATGAGAAGAAATAATACTTTGCCAAGGCATATTTAACCTCCTCATCATTGATGAGATTTGCAGTTGACAGTGTGCTTCCTAACTGTGCAAGATTCCACATCCCAACATCTGGCTGGTTTGCAAAACAGTACCTCCTCCCAGGCAAGTCTGTTGTATTTGGAGTATAATTGGGATCAAATGCATCTAAAAATCCAAAGGGACCATAATCAATGGTGAGACCAAGAATGCTCATGTTATCAGTGTTCATTACACCATGCGTGAACCCAACACCTTGCCACTTTGCAATTAAAACTGCTGTACGTTCTGCCACCTCACAAAACCAAGCTGTGACAACCAGACAATACAACCACTAAATCAAATAAGTTTTCCTGCACATGATGCAGGAATAATGTTTCAAGGCATACAACAAAGTAGCTAAATCTATGAATTTGTCTTTACTTTAGTTCATTAACAGCATGAATAGTTTCATTGTTTACTGCAAGGTCCTCATTACTCCCTAAAGCCTAGAGAAAACAATCATCTAAAGAAGAAGACATTGTGGTAAATAATAACAAAAAATAGAACTATGAATTCAATATTCATTATCTCATACAACTATGTTACACGTGATACACAAGTGTCTGTTTATTCAATATTCAAATAGAGCAAATTTAAATAAGGTTTTTTAAATTTTATGGTCTGGAATGGAAGAAAAATCAAGAATTTCCCTTGTTGCTTGGGAAAAGGTCTGCCTCCCTCAATCCCATGGTGGGTTGGGCTAAAGAAGAGCTGAGCATGTCAACAAAGCTCTTCTAACCAAAATTGGGTTGGTGACTTGTAAAAGAAAACAATGACTGGACTGATACAATGGGGGCTAAATATTTTAATGGGTTGCCTGCTATTGTTTTTTCTACTATGGATAACTTACCTCATTGATCAGCTACATGGTATAATATCAGCAATTGCAAATGACTTAGAAGAAGGCCCAATTTGGAGAGCGGGAAATGGATTGAAAGTGAGATTTTGGGAGGATTCTTGGTTGGGGAAAACTCCCCTTAATTCTGTAACCCCTTGCTCAGCTATCAAGAATAAAATATCAATCACCTCAATCAGGAGGCTTTTTCAAATATCATTGTGGAATGCTTGAAAATTGGCATTATACAAAAAATTTCATATGGATACAACATGCAAAGGCCACACAAAGTCTTGTGGCAAATGTGCAAACAATCTAGCACAAACTAAAGCTTGCTCAGAGCTCACCAGCACACACGAAAAACCACTGCATAGGGCACACATAAATAATAGGCTGCACAAGATGCAAACAAGTTGTGCAAGGCACTAGAGTTGTGCAGGTCTACCAACTACCCAAACACAAGAAAACAACATCAAAACACATAAGGTGCACAAAGGATAACTGCATGCAAACCAAACAAAACAAAAGGAAATGCTTTTGGAGATGCAAGAGTGCATGACCCCTTGGATGCCCCTACACCACTATTTATGTGACCTAGGAGTTCCTATTGAAAGGATGTGAATGTGTGGATTTTATGTACGTTTTCTAATAGAACACCATAGTGCCAAGCAGGAATTTGTACCTAAGTCATTTACTGAAATTTCTTCGAAATTCAGTGCTTGGTAAGGTAAGCCCAATGTAAACGTAATGAAGGTTCAAAACCCTCTAACTCAGCACTGACAGCCCAACATATTTCTGTTTGAAAACTGAACTACATGGCAACCTAATCTTCTAAACATCTGTCCATAATGACAGAAATTCTTGGTAAGAGAGGTTAGCAAGAAGATCCAACAGTTTAAAACTCACGAGAAACCCTCTTGTAAAGTATCAAAGAAAGAAATTTCTTGAAGTCAAGCTAAGAAAAACAAAATATCAAACTAGCATGTCATCAACAATGAGAAATATCCTTCAAAATTCTTTCAATTATGCTTATGCTTTTTGAAAAAAAATAGGTAGTATTCTTTAGAAGTGATGACCGTATACTGACAAGAAAAGTCAAAGGATGAGATTCCCGGCCAACCTCAAGAATGCTAAACCAAATGGATACTAAAACGACAAGGAGACTTAACATGCCCTAAAGCAACTAATACAGAAAACACTTTCGTATTCCAAATAGAGATAAGAAATTGACTGCTACATTATGCCCACATAATGCCATGCATTTCTATACAATGGGAATCTATGTAGTGATTGCACCGAAAGAAGGCTAAAAACCAAAATGCAAATGCAAAAGGATCAATATGCCATCATGCAGAGTAAAGAGAGGATTATGATGCCACAAGTAGTATAAGTCACAAGTTGTTAGAAGTTAAATTTTATTATGTATGCCATGCTTAGTCTCATCTGTGAATTGATCCAATATGAGAACACAAAAAAATTAGGATTTCACAAGTTAGATGCATTTGTTTTATTTTATATTATCATATGATTTTGGCTAAAGCATGGGTGAAGCTAATGGTCCCCACATGGCAAGGTGGAAAAAGTGTGAAGAAAGGAAATAGAAATGAAGAAAAGAGCTTGATCAACATTCACAAATATATTAAGAGTGGAACAAAACATACTTTATGTGATCAAAATGCAAAATATTTGAATGAAAATGTAAGAATGAACTAATAAAGTCGTTTGACATTCTAAACTAGAGAAGATTTCATACTTCACCAGCCCATATGTCAAAAGAGCTACTTAGACAAGGTGTGGGAGGAATTAAAAATAGCATACAAGAATATTTATCTGCATATATTGCCATATCTGTAGTTATACGTGAGATCTCACCCAAATACTGCAATCTAAATGGCTATAACCTGAAACTATTCTGTCCAACATGGTTGCATGCTTGGCATAGAAACACCATCACTCACGCTTTCTAGCAATCAGGCTTGTTAAGATATATCTATGTTACTATACTCCGTATTAAGGCAAAATTTTCAAGTTAGAGTCCAAATGACTTTATTTTAGAATAATTATTTGGGAGTTCTATTGGGGCCCCTACCCTTGAAAAAATAGACCAAGCAACACTATATCTTATCCAACCTCTTTTTCATATGAGATCTTTAAAATTATTTGGAAAGAGGCTTTATTTTATTGTGATTTCCTATTTCCTATTGGCTATAGTTGTCCAACCTCCTCCTTGAGAGATGTAATCTCCATATCAACATCCTCCTCACCCTCAGCACCCTCATCAAAGATAAAATCCTCTTTAGAAGAAAGTGAACCAATCTGTGCAGTCTCCCAAAGCAACTCTAGACATTCAACAGCATTGGCCAAGGATACTTACAATAGCTTCAGCACGTCCACCCAAAATAGATCAGAACAGTATGCTTTTTTGCCCAATAAAGGTGCCACCTATAGACTTCAAAAATCCAGCCTCCTGTGTTGTCACAATATTAAGGCATTTCTGACAAAACCAATCTACAGTAAGCAGGCATAGAATTAGCAATTGCAACTTCTTTGAACACTAAAGAAACTACCGAGGGCTTCAGAAATTCCTCCGGACTCTTAACGATAACTTCTGCCATCTTTGCCATTTCTTGCTCCTGAGCCTTAAGAGGCCCCAACCAACAAAACCAACCTGCTAATGGGAGACACAGACTATAAAAGGCAGCCAACTATTTGATGTTGTGATTTTGCATCCTACCACCATGTCGCCTTGCCAGCTTTACATTTCTTCTCCTTCCATGCTTCCAATAAGTGACATAGACCAAAGTAGTTCCAACATCTGAAAGCTGGCTTCTTATAATCATGAGGTTACTCCCAGGTAAAATCCCCAACCTTTAGCCAAATCTCCACAAGATGATCCGAAGAGAAATCCACTTCTACCAAAATATGTGCATAGGTTGAATAAGAATGCCTAAGGTTTTTAAGAGATGGAAACAAATTTATCTAAAAAGTTGCTAACTTTCTAGGGAAGAAGAAAGCCAAAAGCACAAGGGCAGATTTGACAATATCACCCAAACTAGAACAACTTTGAACTTTTCTATTAAAGGATTAAAACCTGAGAACTAAGGTTTTACAAAAAGAGAAGACTTTCCCCAAGCCAACAAACACTTTAACAAAATATAGTTCCCATCTTCTACAAAGTCACAAACTATAATGAAGAATCCCTACACAAAAGGACAAATCACAATAGGATTTGCAAGAAAGGGTTACCAGGTATTAGTTGTCCATTGATGTAATACAGGCAGACTAGGCCATAGTTTGTTGAATCTACATATCAAAGTCATTTCTAAGTAATGCTCAGCTTCTATAACTTCATCACCCAGTTCCAAGAGCAGAATCCTCTTTACTGCTTTTGATGTCCATCCTGAACCTCTTTTCCTTCCATATAGAGCGTTAGCAAAAGAGAAAAGCATCCCACCCTCTGATGCCACCATCAACATAGGTCAATCTTTCACTTTCTCACTATCAACAACTTCTAAAGTAAGTAGATGCATGGCCAACATTTTGGACCAAATGCCCTGAACTAGCTAATGACCCAACCACAAACTTTTGCACTCCATCTAAAACCTCATGCACAGTTAGCACAGATACAGACACAGACACATTATTTACTCTATCATTCATATCTATACAAGGGGCTGCCAGAGAGAGAGAGAGAGAGCATTTTCCTTCCTCTATACGTGAACCCCAACACCTTACCTATCCAACTACAAACCCATATGGCTTGGCATTATTGAGGGCCACAACCCCTTGGCCAGCCAAGAGCTCCCAAGATCAACACCCACAAAATTGGTAAGTACTCCCTTAGAGCCTAAGACCATAGCTGCATATGCATATTCATTAAGGTTTCTGATAGGAACAGAAGCGGAACCATCGCAAAAGGATGATCGGTTCCTATTTATAGTCCAAATTATGTAGCTAAACACAGAGTTAATTAAGTTAGCAATTTTTGAAATTCTGAAACATTTTCTTTTAATAAAGGCCGATTGACAATATTGACTGCCCAAGTATGATATGTCTCTATAGGATGGTAAGACCGTAAGGGTAAAGATGATTCTTTAGGTCACCATCAAGCAAGACACCAGTTTAGGGAATGAGACCCCCGCCTTCCATGCATTCCACAACTGGATTATTTTTCCATTTATCTTATATACTGTTCAAATATAGCCCTACTCTCTTTTGGATTCACCTTTGACCTCCAATAGATTACACAGCCCTTCACCATGAGGCCAACACAGGTTACAGATTAACAATTTATGCACAATGAAAATTATCTTGGAAATTTCAAAGCATTGAAATGTCCCTCTCCCTCACTAAAGGGTTTAAGAAATACAACTAGCAACCAACAAGATTTACAAATCACCTCATCAACGAATTATATTACTATACTGTCTTAAGGCAATCCTAAAGATAAAAAATTCTAGAGATCTAGTATTTTAATCATTTCTTCTTCTACATTGAAGAAAGGACCTTCCATAATTCTTGGCTGCTAAGAAAAGTATTCTTTTCTAGATGAGTTTTCTTTACATTTAAGTCATGGCTCAAGCCTATGTGTTCAGGAATTTTAGAGTGTTGCCTATCTTTCACATATGATTTAAACTAAGTAGATACATATCTCTAGATATATATCACCTTGAGCTTTGCTCCATGAACTAATAATATAATAGGTTAGTTCTAAGAAAATAATACAAACTCTTGAACACTAAATCAGTAAATATTAGCCTCCATAAATAGGTATACAATAAAAATGCCTGACACGCAGTTTTGAGTATAAAGAAAGAATAGTACAACTACCTGCATATTTGTTAGTTGTCAAGTCAACAGCAGGCTTTTCAAGTCCTTCTGGCTTCAAAGAAAAGTCCTCGCCTTTGCTTGAGAGGCTATTCAAATGTGGGAAGTGATGTTGTATGGTGTAGTCTAACAAAGTACGAACAATTTGCACATCTTCCTCACCTCTTAATGCATGAATCTGATAAGATCCAAATCGTAGGAAAGATTGAGCAACACGGCAAACAATAGCTCCCGGTTCTTCTTTTGGATTGCCACTGTAGATAAACATAAAATAATGATAATCAGCATTTGGTTTTAGTGATGCATATTTGTTTGAACATGAATTAGCCTGGTTACAATTAGTTGATTTTATTTTTGTTATCAAAAAAGGAATTAATCAGCATGCATGCTTGAAAAATGCAATTTCCACAACATACTCATAAAACATATCGCGAGTCACGCTTTTGCCTGTAGTTACAAGACAAAGGGCACGAGTTGTTGGAATACCAAGAGCATCCATGGCTTCACTGCATAGAAATTCACGAATGCTGCTCCGAAGAACTGCAAGGCCATCAGCAAAACGACTATAAGGAGTTTTACCAGCCCCTTTCAACTGAAGTTCCCACCGCTCCTCTTGGTAATTCAAAACTTCTCCAAGTGTTATGGCCCGACCATCACCAAGTTGGCCAGCCCACGTTCCAAACTGATGACCTCCATAACACTGTGCATAAGGAACACTGCAGACAACAGAAAAAATCAAGTTAAAAAAGGTTGTCTTGAAATAAAGGAAAATACATGGAAAAGACAAAGCGCATGCTCTCTAAGCTGCAACAAAAATTAAAAACATTATAGACATGCTTCAGATGCAATCTGTCAAGTCCTTCAAAATATACCCAATGGATTATAAATGAAAAAAATAGATTAACCAATCTTAATCATATCCAATACGTGTATCAGCTCCTTTGTTAGTAGAGTATTTATGTGGCAAAGACCTCTATTCTAGATTACATAGGCTAAAGCCTTGCTATGTGAAGCCTCTCTGAACATTTAACTGCAAACACAAACTAGACAGACACCTTTGCATATGACCCGCAATCAGTTGAAATTCAACCTTATAGGATTTAGAGCAAAACCATAAAGTACCAATTGCATCCTGAAATAATACATTGCCAAGAATGATCATGAACAGTATGACCTAGCTATTCAAGGAAGAGAAAGAAAATCCACTTACACCATAAAAGAACTATTCATCAGAACACCTGAGGGACTGGATTTTGCAATGTGAATTAGAATTTAAACAAATACATGGAACATTATAGTTACAACTTACAACCATTCTAAATGTTTGAATTAGTTTGTGTATGCCACTTTGCCTATGTAGCAAGAAGATGTTTATGCTATCCGATCACCAATACATATGCTTCTTATTCAACCAAAACTAGTCAATCTATTACAATGAAAAAAATATTATGTATAAAATTTAAAAATAGCAAACTCATTCCACAGTCCACAGAAAATTCTGCAAAGGAATCTTTATTTTCTACGACACCTACATGTTCAGCAATAGGGAAATAAATAATGCCAGGATACTTACCCCACTTCATATGAGCTCAAAGTAGGAGATAAAGTCTAGTTGCATTTTCAGAAGGAATGTTTCAAAGATCCACACCAAAAGATCAAGCCCTTGGACTTCCATTCTAATATTGTATTGCATGCAATTAGAAACACTTCTCTTGATCTATCATCATTCTAGGTCTTCATCCAATAATTAACATAGAACTTCTTATTGTTACACCCCAATTTTGTTTTACCAATTACTTTTAACTGTACATTAAAATGTATTTTGATATCTGATGATGATTATATGTTATCTAACATTATGATGAGATTAAATGCAATGCAATGTATTTTAATTTTGATGATTATTCTTATTGTTATTGAATCAAGATTATGATAATGATTGTGATTAATAACGGCTAACTATTTGAATGATTTCTAAGTGAAATGCAAGACTAGTTCTTCCCTCTAGAGGGAGAGGGAGCGTATCACTAGAGAGAGGAATATGGACTTTGGAACTAAATAGGTTTAAGCCAATTGAATTTCGCACACTCACGTAGGTCTACCCTAATCCTATTGTTGAGTCAATTTGTGTGATTTGCTAAGTTGTGTCGAGTCAAAAGGTTAGGTCTAACCTAGTCAAGTCTTGGTTTATTCTTTTTCGATAGGAAAATAAAGTGATTTATGTTATGAATCATGATGTTTCGTCGATTAGCTAATCTTGCATATAAATCAAGATAAATCGATTATTATAAAAATGTGTTAAATGTCATATATATATATGATAAGTGTTTAATATCGATTATATTTAATGGCATATTTATCATGCTTATTAAAGCATGTACAAAGGTATTTCAAACCTGTTCTTTCCAGCATTTTGAGAGGCATTATAGCCTCTCCATCGAAGGCTTAAAGGAAGGCAATTTAATTGGATTTTAAGCCATGGTTATGGCCACATAGTGGCGCATCCTTACCTTGCATATTGGTAGCCACTAAGTGGCAGTTCAAACTGAAATTGATTTTGCATATTTAACTGTCAACTAAATGTCTTTAAAAGCCACTAAAAGCCATGGCTTGATGAGCTTGTAATCTGTTTTGGTTGAGCCATAATAAGTGGCATAAAGATCTTTAACTCAAGCTTCCTTTATGAGGTGTTGCATACTATTTTTACTATTCCATTTATTGAGTTTTAGGCGCCAAATTTTAGAGAGTAGTTGGTAATTATTGCCAACAGATTGGAAGCAAGGCCGCGAGCTTTTGTGTAGGGAAAAAGGCATTTCTCTTAATCATTATTCACTATCAACTTTGGAAAAAAGGAGAGCAGCCATTGGGTGATTGAAATTTGGGGAAATTAAAAGATAGGAATTCATTTTCTTATCATTGTCTGTTCTGCATTATTGATATTTGGGGAAATTATTGATTGTTTTGGGCAGCGATAGGAAGAGAGTAATATTATTTCATCCTCTGGTTTTTGGCATTATTATTGTTGCTCAATTCTCTTTGAATTAGCAGCAATGTGGGAGAAATCTTCTGGCATGAGTTTTTATTTGAGGATTTTTCTTTATGCATTTGGAGTTTAGGGAGGAGCGACAGAAATAAGAGAGGATTTCATTTTCCTCTCCCTGTTTTTGCATCATTGTTCATTGTGGATAATGCACAGCTCTGTGAAGAAGAAAGCAGCGACTTTGTAATAACATTTTAGTTCTTTTATCATTCTGAGTTTTTGGAGAGTAGTGACAGTTTTAAGAGATAAGAGTTCTCCTTATATCTTTCACTGTTTGCATTGTTCTTTTCTGAGTTTGGGTCTAGAGAAAGGGTAGCAACAGCGAGTTTAGTGACAGAGAAGAGAGAAACTTTTGTTGCTGTTCATTCTGGTATTTGCTGAAGGTGATTGCAAGTAAAGTCTAAGATTTTCATCATCAGCAAGATGAGTTTTCTTTGGGAAAGTGGTGCCATTCACTGTGTCTGATTTTTTGGAGCTTCAAGTGCAGATCAGAGAAGAAATAACTCAAACATGTTTTTATATTTTATCTGTGTGTAAACTCATAGTTTGCATTCTATATTTTCCAGTTTTAAAAAGAGGAAGATTAGTTTTTTTTTCCAGTTTGAACTTGGATTTAGATAATTTCACTTTCATTCAGAGTTGAAAGATACTTCTCTGCAGTATTAAATTGAATAATTTATTTTTACTTTCTCAAAAAGAGAATATTTCTAGCTTTTGGATATAAACATTATGTTTAATATATATATATATATATATAGATATATATATATGCATCATAATGAAGTATTTATTTATGAATATATATGTATACATATATAGATATTTATATAAGATTGTGTAAAGGGATAATTTATGATAAATGTTGTGAAATTATGAGATAAGTTAGATGCTTTCTCAGCTGAGTTAACTGAGTATAGTCAGTTTAATAAACTGATTTATTGAAGAATTATTAAACACTTGAATATAGTATTCCTTCAAACAAAATAAGATGGTATTTTATATTATATGTTTACCAGAATTATTATTGTGTTCTCGAGCATAGAACCATAAGGAAAAACATTGAAAAGTTTGAGCTAATTTAATGAAGAAGTGATGTTTTATTATTATTCAAACATTATAATCTAAGTTACCGATTCGTTTTTGGATTCGGGTACGGGTACGTGAATCCGGTACGGGATTCGGCAAAAAAAAAAAATTGGGGCTGGGTACGGCTTGGATTCGGCTTGGATTCGGCAATACAAAAAACATATAAAAATCAGAAATATATACATATTTGCAGCAGTAATTGAGTTTAGAATACACCACCATATTAATAGTCTAATAACATAGCAAAAATACATCACCACTTTCATAGTCAAATATTAAAATATTAGTGATACTCAAAAGTCGAATGTCATGATATAAAATTATAAATTAAAGTTCAAACATAAAATGTCAAGTGTTTACAATCAACTATTATTGATCAATGATCAATCTGAATCATATGGGTCATCAAAAAAAGCAGCATCATCAGCATCATTAGATGATACATTTTGTGTAGAACCACAAACAGCATTAGTGGCACTCGCACAAGCACTGCCACTAGCACTAACACTACCACTCTCATACTCAGTAGCTGCTTCAGGCTCATAGTCATCATCAATATCAAGTGCAGCTAAGTGACTTGTGGAAGCATCCAAGTCAAGCTACTCTGGCTCAATATCTCACCTCCTTGTGTCTCCTTCTTTGTAGGAACTTTGCTTATGTGTAAGGAGGCGCAAGTTTGAATGCACATACACCAAGTCCTCTGCCTTTTTTGAATGTAGCCTATTGCATTTTATTGAATGGATGAAGGAGTATGTGCTCCAATTCCTCTCAGAAGCCGATGAACTAGCAACCTATTAAGACCAAATTAAATAGTTAAGAGTTACAAAATTAATAAAAATTAAAATTATAAATTAAAATTAAAATTACAAAATATAAAACTTTCTTGGGATAAAATTTTAATTGCAATAGGTTGGAGGTGCATGTATTCTTGCCCATGGAAGTGCCACCAACTATGAGCATCCACCCTGGCCTTGTCTCGAAGAGCATCCATATTCTGATCAACAGTACCGGAGCATGCAAAAGCCATGAACTCAGCCCTCACTCGATCACATTGGTCACGATCACTGAAGATTCTACGAAGTGCTGCCTTGTACCCTTGACCCACTTCAACATCCCTATATGGAGCAACTCTTGGTGAAGCAGAAAGTATCTCAGGACTATAATATTTGGGACTCAATGCAAAAGCGAGAAGATGCAATGTAGTGGTCATTTTGCTCCATCTATCAACCATAATTTCCTATAGCTCTTTGAAGAATTTTTCTTCAGGATCTTCCTCTTTTGCATTGATGATGGTTTTCATATTCTCAATCATTGAGTCAATACCATCATATACTTCTCCCAAACAAGGTCTATCCATGTCTGTGTAACGGATCATGCTCAATATAGGCTCAGTGAAACTAACCAGGTACTCAACACGATCCCACCAACTATCATCTAGGATCTTTTGCTTGACCCTATTTGCCCTTTCACTGCTAGATTGCCTCCATATGGACCAATTAGGGCTGATCACCATGGTACAAAGTGCCTCACGAACCTTTATAAGTCGCCTCAACACAATTGTGTTGGAGGCAAAACGGGTCTCAACAACCTGTTTGGAAATCAAAATTAAAATTAAAATATAATTTAAATTTATAAATACTTTACAAAATCAAAATTTAAAATCAAATGAAAATTTAAAATTTAAAAATATTGAGAATTAACTTACCTTCAACAATTCCAATTTTGAGAATTGTCTGAATATTCCTTGTGTCATATGGTGGTTGGTGACAAACATTTGGATGTCTTCGCCCTCAGCATACAACTATTTGATCCACTCAATTTTGGATCCAATTTTTTGTAGCATTAGATTGAGGGAGTGGACAGCACAAGGTGTCCAAAAAATGTGGGGATACTTCTCCTCAATCAATAACCCTACAGCCCTACAATTTTTGGCATTGTCAGTTACAACTTGCACAACATTTTGATGGCCCACTTCTTCAATAGCTTGGCAAAGGATGTTAGCAATAAATGGACCATCTTTCACCTGTCCTTCACAATCCACTGCTCTCAAAAACATTGCCCCTTTAGGGGACATGGCAATAACATTGATCAATGGGCGATTTTTCGCATCTTTCCATCCATTAGAAACGATGGTCACCCTTGTTTCGATCCATGAATCCCTTATGGGCTTCAATGAGTCTGCTACATGTTTCACCTCTTTCTCCAATAAGGTGCAATACACCTTCTCAAAACCTGGGCCCTTATACCCCTTTGGAGCCTCATTAATAGATTTCACCATTTTTTGCCAATATGGTGAACGAACAACGTTGAATGCCAATCCATTGGCATAGACACATCTTGCTATGTCTTGATCAGCAATATCTCTTGCCTCATTCTGACATGAAGCTTCCAACGGTCCCTTAGATCTTTTATTTGATGAGGGCACGGTTTGTTGTTGAGGGATGTTCATAAATGGATGGCTTTGTGTAGGCGGAATATAAGTAGGTGGTGGTGTAGGGGGTTTCATGGATCGAGATCCTTTCCTCAAAGGATGGCTTGTTTTAAGACTACTAGCTGTATTCTCTGATTTTTCTTGCTCAGCAATATATTTCAACACTACATCATCTGGAAGGCCTTTGCCATCACTAGAAGGAGGTCCTGGACAAGGTTTGATGCCATTATCAGGGATCTTACACAAGTGGGCTCTCACTCGACTGTATGAGCTCGTATATTGAACTTTGCAATGACCACAAATCCAAATAAATACTCCACCACCTGGACATTGTTGAACCATTTCTACATATTTCCAAAGGGGAGAGGTTGCATTTATTTTGAAACGAGATTGGCCTGAGGAAGAACTGGATGCCATTGTAATATCTAAGACACAACAAATTGAAATAATTTTGGTATTGAAATTTGAAACTAAAAAACTTAAAAGAATGAAAACAATCAACAAAACAATAAAAACAAAACAAAATAGTTCATTTGTTAAAAAAAATGTAAGAAAAAAATAAAAAAAACTTCAAAGAAACCTACCTCTTTTGAAGAAATCTTGCTCTACAATCTTCTTGGCAACGAACAGACACTTGCAAGTGCTTAGGAATAGCACAACAATCAACTTTGAACAACCAACGATCAGCCTTCAAGTCTATTCAAGCTTGTGCAAGCAAGAGAGAAAGTTCAGCAATGGAGGTAAAAAAACTTGTTTTTCATTCACAAATTGTTAAATGAGATTGTTTTTACCTATTTAGTGTGTTTGGAGGGACGAATTAGGGTTGCAATGATTATTAAAATATAAAAAAGTCAAACATTCGGTCAAAAAAGGGCCTTTTTCCGCGGACTGGGTGTTTTCACGCCTGGATTCGTCGCGGATTCGCCTTGGATTCGTTTTGCCGAATCCTGGACGAATCCGCAGGCGCCCGGCGAATCCAACTCGAATCCGCAGGTGCAAAAGCGAATCCTAGATGAATCCAGGGCATACCGTACCCGAATCCCATACCCGGTACGTATCGAATCATATCTGGGCTCTGCTAGGGATGAATCGGTAACTTAGATTATAATATGTTACTTATTTTGACAAGTAGTCAATACCTTAAATACAAGACCAAGTGTCTCAAGTCGATGGCATTGTCTTATCATTGTAAACCATTTGTGCACGAAAATAGGAGAGTAGTTTACTCTCATGGTTTGGATTCAAGGACTTGAACAAGTGACAGCTGCCAAGACCCAAGCTATTATGAGAACGTAACATGGGTGTTCAAAGTCAAAAAAGCATAACCATTCTAGTCACTTACCGACTTAGTGAGTCATTATTTTATGATTGAGTATCATCATGAAAAGTCAAACAAGTTGGTTAATAGTCAGTTAAGTGTTAAACCTTAGGTCGAGGTAGTTTCCAAGTCGAGTTAGAGGTGTGTGAACATATGACTTCACTTCTTAAAGAAGTGTTTGAAATGTTTCAAAACTTTGGCCAAAGTAATGCAAAAAGTCTTTGCTTGCATTATTCAGTTCACTATGATCCAGATTGCATAACCAATCAGATTGGTCATACTTAGATAGAGAAGTCTAAAGTTGTATGGTCGATTGGTTATGTAAGACACAACACTAGAAACTCAGATGGCATACTTGTCGGTTCCTTAGTCTATTCTCTTCATGAAGTGTAGGGCCACTTCCAATTGGAAGGTGTGTGAGGCACTGTCGATCTATGGTTGGAGATAAAGCGCTCGGGTGATGTTCTCCCTCTTGCAGATGACAACACCAAGGCTTGTGAAATAGAAGCATTGTCCAGATATGGAAGACTTGACCTTGTAACTATATTATAATATGTAAATTTGTATACTTGAAAGTTTATCATGTATGAATTGTAATTGAAAAGTTTTCTCTCATTTTCAAGTTGAAAATTTATTATAGTTCAAATTCAAAAGTTGTTTTATACTTTCATATTTGATCATGTGCAATAATTGATGTATGAAAAAGAAAAAAAATTACATTCCTATTTTTAAGCAAATGCTTTTATTTACTGCTATGGAAAAAACCTAAGTATTTACTAAGTAGCATGAGTGAGTATGTTACACTTATGTTATATCATGCACCTCACTTCTTAAGCCATATTGTACACCTCAACTTAAGCTAATGATCACTCAATGTCCTTCAAGGTTGCATCTTGAACACCTACATTCAGCACCAACAGACCATTTCATTGAGGTCACCACTAAATGTACTTGACATGGCACACATCAAATTGTTTCAAGAGGTCAAGGAAAGACAATATGCCAATTAGGCTAAGTCATACAACCTGCAAAAACTCAACTCAGTTTCCAAGATTCATAACAAAATCAATGGAGACCATCACTTCAAAGGATAGGGTGAATGATCCACACCAAGTCGTGGCATGCCACACACTCACCCTCACATTGTTAAGTATGCTATAGAAGTCCTCACCTTATCGCATTACAAAACCTACAAATGTTGTACCATCACCAATGATGGCTCAACTTCACCACTCTAAACAAAAAGATTAGCCTCATCTAGTGCAACTCCACAATCATTGCACAACTTGATGGGACCATCAAAAGTTGATGCTCAACACTTGTAGCTTTTGTGTGATTAGCATGTGATGTTGAACCTTCACACCTCATCATGCAATGTAAAACTGCATTTCCATTGCCCGTGACACATTTATACATTTGTTTGCACAAACTCTATCTAGGAGACCACTAAGACACCTGCAAGAAGCTGGCCCTTTGGTTGTGACTTGAACCTCAACCATTTCGATGTAACCCTCATTTTTTTAGCGTAACATTTTATTGAGGCTAACACTAAACATACTTGGCATGGCACACCTTGAGTTGTTCCAAGTTGTCAAGGCAAGACAATATGCCAATCATGCTCACTTGCACAACCTTCAACAACTCAGTACTCAATTTCCAATGTTCATAACAAATGCAACAGAGATCATTGCTTGTGAAGGAAGAGTGAAAAATCCACGTAAAATAATGCAATGCACTCACCCTTGCCATGTTAGGCATTTTGGGCAGCTCCTCATCATGCCACACTGCACCAACACATTCAAATGTTGCAACATCAAAGAGGATACCACAATCTCACAACTTCACACCAAAAAATTGGTGCAATATAGTGCAACAACTCGATTGGACCATCAGAAGTTAGCTAGCAACACACCTTATCCAAGATTAACAAACCTTGTTGAATCTTTGTGCCTAGGCATGCCATCTTAGACTGCATTTCCATTGCCTACACCATATTTGCACACCTATCAACACAACATTTATGTGGGAAATCCCCAATACACCTATTGGAATGCAATCCTTCAACCATTTTACTTGAACCTCGACCATTTTGATGTAACCCACATTCTTGTAATGTAGCATATACATCTATAAAATACACAAATTGGGGCATACAAAACATAGATCTAGAGAGATCTAAACATAGCATTTAGACACAGAGTTATTCATAGATACGTTAAGTAGAAATAGTTAGAAAATAAACAGTCATACATCTCTCTCAAAAATGTGCCATATACAAAATATGAGAATATGTAATATGTTGTTTTAGTTCTATTACATCTAACTTGCCAAATCTATCCTTGACCATTATTGACTCTTTGTCAAAATTGCTTCTACTAAAAACACGTCTAAACTTCCACAATTTGGGGTATTGTACCCAAAAGTCTCCCTAGGATCTCAATCAAGTTTGTTTATTACTTGATCATTTGAAGTTAATTAAATATAAAGACATTACCAAATTGCATATACATGGCTATTCCAAGTGATTGCGTACATAATCAAGAGAAATTGATAGCTTGAGCATGTGACCTACAAATAGTTAATTGCAAGTTCTAATTATACTTTCTCAATGCTCTCCAAGTTTTCATAATAATACAAAGCTAAACAAGATAATATTGCAGCTAAAGCCTCAATTGAGAAACTTAAACCCCTTTCTTATCTTTTTGTTTCTTACATATGAATTGGTATTTAACTATATTACCAATTTGTTCCAAACAAAAAAATCCCCAAATCTAGGTTCAATTCACCCCCACATTGAGTTTGCAATCCAATCCATTGTGGGTGTGGCAAGGCATGAGCTCTGGAGCCCAAATTCAAACAAGTAGACATACCTAACCAAACTCTGGCTCCAAGCCCAAGCCTAGAGCAAACTCAATGCATATTTTAATTTCTTTTACTTTTTTTATTCTTGTTGTTTTTGGGTCCTCATAAGTTGACCAGTCAACTTAAAAACCTAAACCTAAACCCTAAATTAAACCTCGAAACAACTTCAAACACATTTACCTCATTTTGAAAATAAAACAAAAAAACCAAATAAACTTGCCTCACTTTCATTCTTGCTTGTCATTGCACGTATATAGCTGAAGATTGATCATTGAAGGTTTCAAAGAAATTGGATTGCTATTCCTACACATGCAAGAACCTATTTGTTGCTAAGGAGATTGCGGAGGAAGATTCTTGCTATTCTTTTGTTCTTTTCTTATTTTTTTTTAAATTATCCTATGTTTAAATGAGTTAAGATCTATTATATTTTTCTTTTCATTTGATTGGAATGTGTTGCTTCCCTAACTTGTTGCCATAGAGACTGTAATGGCAGCCAATTCTAGCTCTACAAACCAACCTCGCTAAAAAGACCCAAATTCACCCTGGAAGAAATATGTTGGCACAATGCACAAAGTTCTAGGAGTGGAGCATATGTTTGGATTTGTAGAGAATGTGGTTTTACACATACAAGCTCTTATTGCCAAGTGAAAACCTATTTCTATGGTATTCCTATTATGTACACCAAATCTTACTCGAGCAAGAAAGATGCACATGTGTCAACATCTAGAGTGTTGGCAAATATTTAAGAGTAGGAGCAAGCAAAAGAAGCAATTGCCCTTAGAGCAAGTCATCCTTTGGCAAAGAGAGGATCTCAATCAATGAGGCCCCCTATTTCTCCATCACATGGTGTTGTTGAAGTTGTGGTAGAGAGCCACCCAATTTTGGCCACACATGAAGAAAAGCCCACTACACATTAGAGAATGAAAAAGCCATTGGAAAAGGTGTTTCAAAATGAATCCCAGGAGATTATTGATCAACACATGTCAAGATGCATCTATACAAATGGGTTGTCTTTCAATGTTGTTTAATCACCATATTGGCAAGTAATGGTGAGAAAAATTAATGGGGCTCCAAAATGATACATGGGCCCAAGTTTTGAAAAATTGTGCAACACCTTATTGGCGAAGGAGGTAAAACTAGTAGAAGATTTATTATATCACAATAAAGATTTGAAGATTGAGACAAGGGTGTCCATTTTTTATGGGTGGAAGGATGCCAAAAAATTGCCCTGGATCAATGTGATTGCAATGTCCCTTAATGGGGCAATGCTTTTGAAAGCCACAAATTGTCAGGGGTAGGTAAAGGTTGCACAATTTATTCTGGTTACTTTTTTTCCAGTGGCTATGTTTCACTTTTTTCGACAACAACAAAGATTTTCCAAGCCCGCGTACTTTTGCTTGTGTCTAGGAATCTATGAGGAATATTTTGATGACTTGATTTTCACAGGGACCGGATTTTTTTTCCAACGGAGGGGAATATTCCACTGACGCCAACGATACAAGCAACTGACAAGGCCCCCTTTGGCCCTAAAAGAGCAATTTTTTTCTTTGGGCCATAACTGTGAAGAGCCCAACTGGCTCCAACTCAACCCCTGATGTTTACTGCTTGTTTTTTAATGTTTTTTAAGAAGAATTTTAGACAAAAGTAGAAGGGGCGCCAAGCATAAAATGTTGCTAGAACTTAAATTAAAGCAAAAATAAGGAAACCGCCATCATATTAAGTAATATTCAACCACTATAGATAGATTATGCACAACAGACATACCCGAAAACCTCCAGATTAATTAAATAAGGCAGATCTGGACATGGCAGGCAAGAATGGCTGAAACTGTGAAAAATCAACGCCTGGCCTCTGGATTTGCTTTCTCCCACACAAAAACTGGAGACAAGCTGCTGAGAAGGTAGGACGCCAATGATGAAGACAAGAAACTGGCTGAAAGAGAGACGTTTTTGCCTCTAGCTTCACAAGCCCTGAGCACGCCTTGTGAAGGGAAATGGTACGACCTTCACATGAGATGTACAGCTTCAACCTCTGTTGTAGTCTTGAGCTAGCTGGAAGGTGAGAATGGCATCCCAAGAACAAAGCCCTTCCCTGTTATTGAAAACTAGTAAAATATGCACAAATAACCTCTGATGAAGCAGAGATGAACTCCTGTATGAAGCTCCCAGAATAGCAACCATTCAACTGGTATTTCACAATCTCACAATCACAGATCAATGAAGAATTATCGCTCTCCAATGAAGAATTTCCTAAAACCCTTGTCCTCAGACAAAAACCACAAAGAAGATATTAAGATGCAATGTCAAATATTCAAGAAGTGAGGTCGACTTGCATCCTTTTCCCTTATATCTCCTAAAAAGCACGACTTCCAAAAAGTGATGCCACTTTTGCATTAAAATACATTTAAAATGTATTTAAGTCATAATCAATAGTTATTTAAATAACTTGGGCGTTCTTTTTCACTTAAGTGATTTAATTTATCAATTTATAAAATATTTAAGTGGCATTTCATTTTATAAAGTCAATTTGACTTTATAATAAACCAATAAGTTAAATAATTAACTTAACCACAGAAATATTCATAACTCCCTCCAAACTCTGTATTTCTCTGTGTCGTCAAAAGCTGGTGAACACTGAACTACAAACGCCTGTACTGAAACCAACACTGAAGTGAAGGAGTGGGAATGGCAATACCCACCCAAACGGTCACTAACCCTCTAACCAGATCCTGTCAGCCCACGAGGGTCCAAGAAATAGGCTAACTCAACTACTCCTAAAAACTGACTAGAGTGAGGACATTACAATAACTTAGGCATACGATATCGAAATTTGGCAAACAAGATATCGTCGAAAAGTTAGTTCATTGAACTTTCCATTGGTGTGGGTCTCATCACCATATTTTGTTGTTGGTACATTTTATCACCTATCAAAGTCAAAGGCGCTATTTTCACTCCCGAGCTCACAACTTTTGAACTGTTTCTCCATTTTTCGCAATTCTAGTGACATCGGGACGCTCTTTCAGAGCTCTTCATAGCCACCCATGCAATTTTTTCCAATTTTTTCCAATTTTTTTCCAAGTACATTTTAATCATATTTTTGTGTTTTCACATTCTAGTGAATTATTTGGATGTTTTAGCTCCTAGAAACTTTTTGTTTCGTGGAATGACTTGCAGTTTGTCCTATTTGGGCATTTTGAGCACCTTTTGCATGCAATTTCTCTTTTGTAGATACACTGAGATAAAGTGTCATTCTAGTGTATGTTTTTTGGGTATTTCACACATCCTGTTGTGCCTTTTGCACTATCACTATGATATAAAGTGTCATGGGTGGGTTGTGAGCGCCTTCATTTTGCCATCACACCTTTGTCAAGTGAGTGTTCCTTCCAAGACAACGTCAAATCCCAATGATTCATGCCTCACACATGTGTGCCCTGGTTTGTACACCCTTTTTTCTTTGTAGGTACTTTCATGTACATGTTCAGATGTTCTTTGTTCTCCTACATGCATTTCTTGGTGACATAGTTTCAATGGACCTATCATGGCTCTCCCTTTCCGCATTATGGGGGGGTTTCTATTATTGGTGCTAATGCCTCCTTGATTTCATTTTTGGAGTGATCTATGAATCTAGTTCTTGTTCTTATGTACTAGGTGGATGCAGCAGTTGGTTACCCATGCATTTCAATGAGATGGAGCATTTACCATATGGACACTCTTGCATTCTTTTTTCTGGAGGCGACCTATTTTCACTTGATCAATGTTCTTTAGACTATTGGTACCTATGCCATTTGTATCTTTGAGTTCAAGATGTTTTCCTTTGTTTGCCATCAGATTTGAGTAGTGTTGTTAGAGGCACTCATGCATATTCTTGTCTTCTTGATCCAAATCATCATCTGTTTCAAAGGAGGTTCTTCATTTGAGCACTATATCAGTCATCATTCGACAGTTGTCTACAGTTTTTTCGTACTCTAGCAATGTTCTTCATGTTCCTATTCTTTTTGGGACATTGTTTTGGATGTTTTTTAGTCCTTCATTTGCCTTTCTCTCTTTTGGAGAGGAGTTTTTCCCATGAGAGATTAGATTGTTTGTACATGGGTACCTCATTAGGCCTTGTTTGTTGGGACCCATCATGCATTCTTTGTTTTTTATGCATTGGCTTTTTAAGGGTTTTAGCTACTCCCTAAGTTCATCTTAAGGGGGGTTGTAAGAGTAATCATGCATTAGCTAATAATTAATTATCTTTAATTGATTATTAGGCTAATTTATTCTCAAGCAGTTAAGCTAAACTTATGAGTGTTTTTTCTATTAACTAGAGTGAGCTTTTATTAGATCATTATGTCTCATCACATAGGATGTTGACACTTGTCATGATCTAATCCCTTTATCATTTAGGATTGCTCCTATAAAGCACTCACCCTCATTGTATTATCTCTCGATCTCCTTGAAGATTCTTGAGGTTCATTTTGTAAGTATTTTCTTGTTGAGGATATAGCAAATCATTATTTGCAACTCTTTTTGTGTGGAAGGTATTTTTGTTTGTTGTTTGATCTTGCATCTTGTGTTTATTCGCAATTCTAACAAGTCTAAGGCATGGATCTCTTGCAAAATGACCTCCTAGCAAATCCAAATAATGGTCAACACCCCAAAAGAGCCCTTGATAGCTTTGCTAATTATCCCCCCACTTCCCATGAATGCACAAAATCAAACTTTCTTTGATCAAAACAACATCCGAATTAAATTTCTCCAAGAATGTCTAGAGTAGCATTTTGTTGTAGGGAGAATTGAATCCCCTAATATTCCAAGAGAGAACCTTCGATGGGAAATCTTAGGTTTCTTGATCCCTGCCAAGATATCTTCCAACTAGGGTTCATGTCCTATTGCCATATCCACCAAAACCATTGATTGCAATGCAAAATACCTATTCAACCTAATTTCTTTGATGCTTCCAAAATCCCCCTTCCCTTCCTTTCATCTTCAAAATGAGGATTCTCCATTGTCTTCCTACTCAAAGCTAGATCCTCTAAGGACCTTCTACTAATTCTTAACTTTCTATTGTTCAACTCCCTTAGAGCAGGAATTTCATAAAGGGCCTAACCTATTAACTCCCTTCCTAAAATTTGGTTCTCTTTGAACCACTTCAATATCCTTTAGAAGCTTCTTCTGATCTTTCACAATTGTACTCCGCCATCTTTTTCCTGAAAACTTGGGTAGGCATTCTCTTATGAGTTGATAATACTCATGGCACACATGAATGACAGCATTCTAATCTAGAGCTTGAATCCATTTAACTTCTCAATTTTCAAGGTGATACTTTTAGGGGGGGTAACATGATATCAAGCTCCACACATGTTCAAGCATAAACAAAGAGGCTCTTACCATGAAATGGCCTAGAAATATCAATTACCACATGCAAAAGCCTAGAAATCATCTCAAATGCATAAGGGGACCAAAACTCTTGGGGAAGGGCATATATGTGGAAACAAACTAGTTCCATAGTGGGAATTTCCATTGTGGGTTAAAACCTAAATTGCCAAATCGGGTACGGGTACGGTACGCGGATACGGCAATTTTATTTTTTTTGGTGTGGGTACGTTTGGGTACGTCCATACATAAAACATATAAAAATCATAGATATAAACATATTTGCAGCCTAAAAAGTAAAAACAAGAATTAAATTTAGAATACCACATATCATGCATATGCTAAACAGAACTTAGAACTACCATAAATATAACAAATATGAAATACAATTATACTAAATTAATTTGATATCAAATTTTCAAAACTTGAATGTTACGATAGGAATATAATTATATTGAATTCATTGTTCATTGGTTCAACATTTAAAACAAAATAATACAATTAATAGTAGGCATCATATGGATCATCAAGAAGATTAAGATCAACATCATCATTGACATTAGATGATGTAGGTAAATTAGTAGAACCACATGCAGCCCCACTAGCACTTCCACTGGAAGTACGCTGGGCATTCGACTCCACAAAAAGTAAAGATTGTGTGGCAGCTGAAAAATCCAAATCAGTTCGCTTTGGATCTACATCCCATAACCTCGTGCCTCCTTCCTTATACTCATTCTTTTTATGAGTAAGAAGGCACAAATTGGAATGCACATAAACAAGCTCTTTCGCCTTACTTGCTGCCAATCGGTTGCGTTTCACTGAGTGGATAAAGGAGTATGTACTCTAATTTCGCTCAGCTGAAGAGGAACTAGCAACCTATTGAAAAAAAGTGAGAGGAACTTATAATTATAAAATTGTAAATCAAACTTTAAATTTGAAGTTAACCATTTTATTATTTTTAAAATAGTAAACAATATAAATTTAGAGAGTGCAATAAAAACTAAGTTAACTTACTTGCGATAAAACTTTGATCGCAAGAGTTTGGAGATGTGGTGTTGTAAAGCCATTGATATACCACCAAGAATGAGTATCCATCCTATACTTGTCACGTGAAGCAACACTACTTTGATTTTCGCCGGCTACAAAATCAGCAAACTCGGCTCTAACTAAATACTCCATTTCTTGATTGGGGAAGAGTCTACCAAGTGCTTTCAAACACCCCACACCAACTTCTTGATCTAAATATGGTTGCACTCTTGATGGCAAAGCAAGAATCTCATCACTATAAAATTTGGGAGTTAATGCAAATGAAAGAAGATGTAGTGGGGTGGTCATTTTGTTCCACCGGTCAACACAAATTGTTTGCACCTCTTTGAAGAAAGTTTCATCAGGATCTTGCTCTTTTTCATTGATGACGATTTTCATTTGCTCAATCATTGAATCAATGTCATCATATACCTCTCCCAAACATGGCTTATCCATGTCAGTAAAACGGATCATACTCATGATGGGCTTCGTGAATCTAAGAAGATATTTTGCTCGTTCCCACCAAGTGTCATCTAGGATCATCCGTTTTACATTTGTTTCCCTTTCGGTATTGGATTGCCTCCGCAGGGACCAACTTTGACTGATAACCATGCTAGAAAGTACCTCCCGCACCTTCACAAGTCGTCTTAAGACAATCGTGTTCGATGCAAATCTGGTTTCAGCAACCTATTCAAAAATTTAAAATTAAAATTAAAATATAAAGAAGACATGCTTGAGTTTAAAAAATAAATTAGTAATTACTAAAGTGAAATGTAAAATTTAAAAGTTTGAAGTGTTTCAATTACCTTCAACAACTCCAATGCTGAAAATGATCTAAAAATGACCTGTGACATTTGATGGTTTGTGATGAACATTTGGATCTCTTCAGCTTCAGCATACATTTGTTTGATCCAATTTATTTTTGCACCCAACTTTTGTAGCATGAGGTTGAGAGAGTTAACAGCACAAGGTGTCCAAAATATGTGCTCAAACCGTGTCTCAATCAACATACCTGCAGCTCTACAATTCTTTGCATTGTCTGTTATTACTTGGACAACATTTTCAGGACCCACATCTTGAATGCACTGTATAAGGATGTCAGCAATAAATTGTGCATCCTTCACTTGTCCTTCACAATCCACGGCTTTCAAAAACATTGCCCCTTTAGGGCTCACTGCAATCACATTGATTAATGGCCGGTTTTTGGCATCCTTCCATCCATCTGAAACAATTGACACCCCTGTTTTTTTCCATGAATTTCTAATTGGAGCCAATGCATTGTTTATGCCTTTTACCTCCTTTGCTAGTAAGGTGGTACGCACCTTCTCATAACCTGGCCCTGTGTACCTTGGTGGACAGTCACTTGCCTTTCTCAACATATCCTACCAATATGGTGATCTTACAACATTAAATGCCAAACCATTTGCATATAGACATCTTGCAACGGCTTGATCTACAAGCTCTCTAACTTCAAACTTAAATGCTCTTTCTAATGGCCCCTTGCTTCTCTTCACACCAACAAGATCTTCTTCGCTTCTATTCAAAAATGGGTGGCTCTCTACTACAACATTAGGAAAGTCACTATGTGTTGGAGAAGGAGGAGGCCTCTTTGATCCCCTTCCACTTCCTCTTCCTCTCAACAAAGGATGGTTTGTGGTACGACCAACTCTTGCATCTGCTTCCTCTTGCTCTTTAATATATGCTGTTTTTTTGCAAGGATCTAACTCTTTACCATTTTCTCCTACACATACTGTGATTCCTTGTCTAGGAATGCCACATAAATGGAATTTCACACGACTGTATGAGCTAGTATATTGAATTTTACAATGTTTACATATCCAAACAACTGTTCCTCCCCCTTTAACTTGTTGTATCATTTGTACATATTTCCATAGAGGTGAATTCAGGTCAGTTTTAAAGGCGGGTCGAGCAGTAGAAGTAGAATTGGTTGCCACTATGCTACAAGTTCAAAAACAATTAATCAATTATTAAACAGTAAATGTTAAATATTTAAATAAATAAAAATACTAAATTGATATACCATTTTTGAAAAAAATAAAATTATTTATAGCATTTAATATATTATTCATTAAATTCTTAATTTATTAAATTATTATTTAAAAAATAAAAAATTGATATAGTTATACTTATATTTTACAATAAAATAATATATTATACTTTATAGTCTATTATAATAATAAATAATTGAACATTTAGTGTTAGTCTATTATTATATTATAAATTTATAAAAAAATAATAATTAATAAATTCTAAAATTAAAATACACAATATTAAAAATTTAAAACAAAAAATATTAAATAAATAATTTATAAATGATAATAATAAAATTATAAATATGTTTTAACTTTAAAAGTTTAATATGATTTTAATTTATAAATTTATAACAGTAAATAAATTAATAATAAACATGTTCTTCATAATATAAGCATTCAAGTTTAAAAGATTAAAATTTAACAAAGAAGAAAAAAAAATGGGCGAAGTGCGAACCCTACCTGGAAATTTTCGCGGCTGCTCAGACTTGATTCCCTGTACGCGTCGGATTTTGCCCTGCTCCTGGTCGCCTAAAAACGTCTAGAATGGTTGTCGAAATTTGTCTGCAATTGGTCGCACAGCCGCAAGCAAACAAATCGTCCCTTTTGCAGAGAAAAACGGAGGCGAAATGAGACGAAAATTACTTTTAGGTTTTTCCGGTGTATGTTTTTAACGCGGAAAAGCATCAAAAAGATTTCGATTTCCCTGCCAAACACCTAAAATTCATCCCAAAAAACACCACGTCAGTGAAAAACGGCAGGATTCGAGGAGAAATTGGTTGACGCATTTTTGACCGGAAATACCCGAACCTTGGCCGCTTCCGCAGGGATTCCACCACGTATCAGTACCGATACATCCCGTACCCGGAATCGGCAAGGCAAATGGCCGATTCCGGTAACTTAGGTTAAAACACACGTGCCAATGTTTCATGAAATGACTAGCATTATAATAGAAGTACATCCCACCTCCAAAGACATTATCCCTATTTGATTCATTAGCAAAATGGAGATGAAATATACTTTTGCACAAGAACACAGTGTGCCAGTTCATATTCTCCTTTAGTTTTCCAATCCTTTCTAGCCTAGAAGTACACATATTCCAAGGACAGCTAGATACCAAGGAATCTACATATAGAACTCCTACCATACAATGTAGAAATGCTCTGTCAGAATTCCAATACATCAATATTGATGACTAGAGATTCTTCAAGGTCTAACATGCATTGATTCAAACATCTTGGGTTGATTGATCTTCTACTTACTGCCCACCATGAAAACTGCATCAATCTCTTTCTCCAAAATGGATGTCATGTCCCCGATTCAGCCAGGGCTTAAAATTGAAATTTGGCGGGAAAGAGTGTTTGTAAACACTAAGTCTGAATTTAAAATATATTTTAAATAATAATTAAATATTAAATACTAACAATTATTTTTTTAAATAATAATAAATAATTTTGTTCTTGGTCGACCCATTTGGGAAGGCACTTATGATAGCATATAAATTTGAGTGTTTTGTTTGAGAAAGAGCATCACGGTTGAGGACACGGTTTGATAATCTAGTGGAGACAACACCCTCTGCGAGATCGACTGCTTGGTGAGACGAAAACCTCACCAACGACTGTGATTTCAACCACGAGATTTCGCTGCATTCTAATTTTCACATCCATTTTGTTTCAGGATTATATTGATCTGGGAGAATTCGCTGAGAGGGAAGCGATTGCTCAGTTATTTTTCTGTGATATGCTGTTACTGTGTGTATGGGTCCAACCTGGGTCGGAGTTCAAAAGGAAAGATTAATTGCTGTTGCTGTGTGTGTAATCTGAGCTTGGTATATTTCAATGGATGAACCAAATTCTATCACCATATTCCTTTACAAGCCTACCTAGAACCATAGAGAATACCCAAAAGAAAGTGAAATGTAGAAAGCAAAGAAACAAAGGAGATTCACTAGAATAAAAAAACCACCGCAAACCCTACCAAATCAATTTTCTCTCCAAAACTTAGAAACTTATGAAATTCGTACTAATTTTTATTTTTAATCTTTATTACAATCTTAATTTTAATTCTAATTTGAAATCATGTTTTCTGTGTGACTAATCTTGCAATCCTCTTATCAATTGTTTCTCATCTTGATGATGGATTATAGAGTGTGTTCCGAAACATTGATCCAAAAATTTGACATGTTTCTTAATTCTTCCCAAAAACTTTACTACTTAAAATAGCATTTATTGAGTTATATACAGATTGCTCAATATCTAGCCAAACATTTCTTGATTTCGTTCAATTAATTTTATTCTACCATGTAATATACATTCAACTAGGATTAGTTACATGGCCAAAATGAACCTGATGCTGTTTATTAAACATACTTTAACGATAAAAATCTCTTATATTCTTACCTTCCCTTCAAGAGTGACACCCCTGAAAATATGAGAGGAAAATCTGGTCTTTCAAACCTGTAATCATTAAATAGTTATAATAATGAGTATATGAATGCCAAAAATAGTCAAGGAAAAATCAATTGAAACCAACAAAGAAACCTGTAAGATTTTATTTTGAATTCAAAAACCTTAAGAATACATCAGAAATATCTATAGCTAATGTAAACATCGGCTTCTTAAAGCTCAAAGCCACTTAACTGAATTCATGGGAGAATATCGGAGAAAGGCTATTAGCACTGTATCCAACTAATCCAAGACAGAATATTGGAGAAAGGTTTACCTTAATCTAAGATAAAACCTAACTCTACAAAAGTATCATTGCTTTTGTCCTAATTAAAAGGTATTAATCTCATATTTCTAAACATAAAGTCCAATAAATGGGAAAAGCATAGCTTTATTAACATTATAAGAACCTGTTCCATTGGTACTGAGTGTAATTTCTAATGAGCTTCTTCGCCACTCATGGACATAATATTATTTATTTCTTTCTTTCTTTTCACTTAAAAGGCGGACACTGTATAGATTATTTCTCTCTTTCTTTCTTTAGCAATGAAACAGCCCTGCAGAAATTGAGGCCTGGGCTGTAAAGTTATCATTAATCAAGTCCTCTACAAAGAGTATTTAACTTTGTGGTCCTTGCAGCATATCTAAACTCTTTCATAGAAGAAGACATGTCAATGGTTATACGGGTAAAAAAACAATATTCTTGCTTGATCCTTAGCCCAGCAATCAAGATTCTAGCAGTTTTACTATACCCATAGGACAATATTTAATCTAGTTTAAAAAAATAGTTCCAATAATCAGATGTTTATCCTCATTCCAAACTAAAATGATAAATATTTTTCTTGATATGATTTGCATATCTTCCAAATAAGCAACCTCCATAAATGCCATATCTACCAAATGGGTATCCGCTTAAAAGGTTGTAGTAAACATGTCCCATGCAGAAAACTTGATGTGAAAATCAATGAGGAATTCCACAAATGATTAATAGGAATTTCTGGAATGTTGGTTAGCATCAGCTTTGAAATGATATCATGTCCAGAGTTGGTGTACTAACCCAATTCTGAGCCCCTTGAACATATGAAATAGCAAGCAAATTGTACAAAGCATTATAAAGGATATTCTGCAGAAAACATAAATGGTTTTACTATGTCACAGTACTAGAACTGGGATAAATTATATTTCAGGAGGTTTATTGTAAGAGTCACAAAACACATCAGCTGACTCAAATGTTTTGTGAATTTGCTGAAAATAAAGTTATTATAAGCCTAACTTTGGCCTTGAATGTTAGGTTGAAAATACATTGGACCTATTTTTGGATCCCTGGTTTCCTGAATGTCCTCTGATTGCTCTACCTTGACATCCTTGACATCCTCATCCTCCAGATTTGGACATTTTCAATCAAATATTCAAAATAAAATCACTGACAAGCTTGGGACAACAAAAAAATTCAAAGACGGAAGACAACTTTGGTATAAAATTGTCAACATAAAACTAGAACATCCCACCTACCTGCACAAGATAACCAATCTGTTAAAAAATCATGATATCAAAGCTAAGAACCAAATCTCAAGAAATACAGAGCGAAACTGGTAGATGGACCCTCCTAGAGACACCTTAAAGCAAATAATGTATATAACATGTTACAACTTCAATCAAGTAGAAGGTGAACTACATTATTCTAACATGGCCACTCTACATAATGACATGCACACAATTACATGAATATTTACAATTATAATTTATAACCTAGTTCATGAAATCTTAAACCAAGACAACATAGCTAAAGAAAGTAGAAAAGGAGATCTTAAACCCAACATTCACATAGATGTACTTACAGAACCAGAAAAGTAGAAGTGATAAATCCATCTCAAATTCATTTACAATGATTTGACAACGGCAATTTCAGTCTACCTTACTAAATTTAATTATAAATCTCACTAAAACATTTCTGTGCATTTGCAAAAAGAACCAATTATCTGCAAACACAACTTTCCAATATGTCAGAATCCGTTTAGACCTTCACAAAAATACTAACACTCAGACCTGTTGAAATAAAACTATCACCAATCCACATCATACGTTTGTCTGTTCTTAAGCTCGGCAAACTTTGATGCACAAATGTACACTTAAGTTATTTCAACAAAGATGTTATAGTCACTAAAAGACATCATTATGCAGAAAAAATTGCTATTGAAAAATCCTCCCAGCAAACCTTACTCTTTCGGGTCTAAATTAAGTAATTCGGCAACTGAGTTCGACCAAACAACAAGTTGTGGATTATCAACAAGAACTGAGGGAGAAACCTTTGTATAGCAAGCATGTAAAACCTGCAAAATAAATTCAACAGGTCAATGAAATTCACATCCTACAACGAATTGCCAAGACAAAAGAGGTGGCATCATCTTTACTTCAGAACTAGAAAGAAATTGTGGATTTGTATAGAGACCAATAAAAACTGATAAATGAGAAAGAAGAAGCATCCAGGAAATTGCAAAACAGTCTTACATGGCTGTTGTACTATAAAATATAAAACAATATGAAAAGAACCTGACTTTCACAATTTGAACCCATAAGAACCAAACAAACCTTTCCATTTAGCAATAATTTTGGTATTATTCACAGTCAATACCAAACTCAAATTGCCAAGAATTCCTAAGAAAGTATTGATTTTTATACAAGAGGACTCCTAAGAGTTAGTATACCATTGGTATAACAAGCATGCTGTCACAAAGCATACCCAATGTTGCAGATGAAACATCACTGAAGAACAGTGGAATACAAAAGATTTCAGCAACAAAAAACTGGTATGCCTGAAATTGTTTGACACAGTAAATCCTTTACTAACAATGAGTAAGCATACAGTGGATATATTATAGTAATCAATGAATAAACCCTAGGGAAGAGACAGATCAGTCCCAACTTCCCAGGACAGCTAAGTAGTAATAATTGAGATACTAAAAGACACATACAAACTCCACTTCTTGAATTCTACATATACATTTTTTGAGTTTTAATTATGTATTTAAAACGAATTTCAAACTATACATGTTTTGCCACCATAAAAAACCAAAATATTTTTAATAGATTGCAAAATAGTTATCTCTGGGGTATTGCATAAATTCAACTTGAACCAATCAAACAAACAGTATCTTAACAAAGCCTGGAAAAAGGCACATGACGTGTCAATTATTGACACTTGTTTTGTTGATCTACATACCTAGCAATCTTCTTTGATAAACTGAGTTGTTTTCTGTTCATTATATTTATAGAAACTACTATACTTCAATAAATAAGAATGTTTGACAGTGCAAGCCAGTGTTAGATCTGGCAAAAGTTCAGCAGAATAAACTTACCTAAAACTAGACTATTTGATGATCATTTGAATCAATTTAACAATTTCATTAATGTGTAAAGTATAAAGATGAAGGGAAGTCCAGACTGGAAACTAAATGCTTTAATGATAACAGCTACTTTATTCAAAGAAATTGTTTTCCAGATAACCTTCCCCATTGTCTACACAGCCAAAATAAAGTGGTTATTTTGTGGCCTATTTAATGGTCAATGTACTTTATCAATCTTTATAGGAGAGAATTTGGAAAACAGTTTATTATGGTGCTGCTGTGAATAGTTATGACTTTTGGCAAGGGCTTTCTACTATGTATAACTCTTGCACAAGCTATATATACTCTTGCTAATATTATTTTGTTCAAGTTCCATGCTACAAATTGTGTGCCTTAATGCATGTTGGCCAATAAACGGGATGACTTATACATTTTACTGCATTTTCTAACTATTTAACCCCCAAACATCAACACATCTTCCCCTAAAAGTATGCTCACCCAATGCGGTTAAGAGGTGCCAGGTCCACCTAATTTGTAACATAATTCATGGCAATGAAAGCTAATGATGCAAACAAAACCATCTCTCAACACATATCATAATGATAGTTTATCCAAGTAAGCTTAATAAGTTAATACATTAAAAAACAGGTCACTCAACATGCATAGCAGAAAAATGCACATAGATTACTTTCATGCAAAAGAGACTCAAATGAGGCAACAACCAGCTCATTAAACATGTGATCAAAATTACAGTCACTAGGAAAACATGGCAAAGCATATCCTATCCTCAATCTATCACAAACTATTAGTTTCTTTCTTCAATATTGAAGTATATCAATATCATGTTCATTCCACTAAGTCTCATATTTGTTACTCTTCTGCTTTCAAAAATATACACCATTCTTATGTCTCATTTACATTTTACAGTGATAGCCATAGAACCATCTCATCTGGTTGATGTGGTTTGGTTTCTAAATTTCCTCTTGGTAAATATGCATCTCTTGTATCTTTTGTTCACACCAACTAACCTTAATGCAATGACGTTGGCTATGGGTGTTCAAAAGATTTAATTGATACGCTATTGTTTGATTGGAATGGAATAAGGTAGCCCCTACTTGATTTGCTTGACTTGTTTCAACTTAGAGACCGCTATATTGTTCCATTTTGTTTCAACAGACTTTTATGTATGTTGCTCTTGTGCCACTTGAGCAAAGTTGTATGAATTATTACTTTCCCCCACCAAAGGTATCCTTTCTTTCCAAGCCAACACATCTGCTCACTACATTGTACACTAGCCTCAATGAACAACTCCCACCATTTAATTTTGTAAATCAATCAATCACTTATTGTAACTTTGCCACAACAACCCAATGCTCCTCACTGCTAGGGTCTAGCTTAAAGTGATATTCTAATGAGTATTCAAAATCCATCATCCACACTACCCTCCTTGATCTCATGCTCTACATCCTCATACATAAGTTGGTCATTATGATCCAGTTCAAAATGTTACTATTCAAGCTATAACTCATGCTCCATCTCAACCCCCTCTGAATGTTCACCTGAAATTGTTCCCATTCTGGTTACCCTATCAGAGATTGATCAAGCAAGAGAGACTAGGGAAACTCCTTGGCGAGTCAGTAATACCTAAATCATCAACTATAGGGATCTCAAGGATCGTGATCATGCTCATTTATTGAATTTTTTCCATGGCTAATGACAACGACTATGGATTTAAGAGGAATGGCCAGAAGAGGAGGATGCATAGAAGGTGGGACACAACTAGGGAAAGTAACATGTAATATTATAAAATCAAAATGATATGAACCAACTAGAGGGGATGATTGTCTAAGAGGTTCATTCCTCGAGGGTACCTAGAAAAATTTTGTGAAGGCTTGGGTTATCTCCATCCATGTTGTGTGTAAGGCTAAGCTCTAATCCTGTTGTGACCCTACTATGCTGTCTGTGGACATTCTACTACTATCTTGCCTTAGGCTCTAATGCATATTTTATATGCTAGGCTATATTTGGAAACATGTGTTTGGATATTGATCTAATCCTTGTGATTAATAAACTGATTTTAACTGCAATAATGATTTGATTAGCTTTGTGATTGCCTACATCATGTCAATATATGTTGATTTACAATGGGGATATTTGTAACTGTCATGTCCCCTTTTTTAGCATAAGTTCACAAATGACCCTTAGCATAATTCCGTAATTTTCCCATAGGCTAATGGGATGGTAAAAAGGGAAAATTAATTAAATAATGAAATATTTAAGTTGTCAAAAAGTAAAAATTAAAAGACAACTTATATTTAATTATTTAAAAGGGTGTTATAAGTGATCAATTTAAGTGTCGCCAGTCTCATGGTGCAAAAAGATGATAGAAAGGACACTTAAACTACAAATTTGTAACTTTGAGGAAAATTAACCCAAAAAGAAATAAAATTTTCGGAAAAGACTCTACATGCTTTTTGAAACAACTTCTTTTGCAAAAATAAACGTGATTTCTTCTTCCTTTCCCAAGGACAAAAAATCTCTGGAACTTTAAAGCTTCAAAAATTCACGGATTGATAGCGTGCTCCAATGAATTCTTGTTTTCAATGCTACGATTTTAGGTGTGAGATTTTCAATGTTATTTCTCAGTTTCAGTGTTTGCATCTCAGTTTATTTGCAATTTTTGAATTATTGAGTTAACAATATTTTGGTTTCAGTGTGCTGTTTTTTAGAGTTGATTCATTGCAAGTCGTACACATTGTGGAAACTCCATTGCTGGCCACACTATTCCAATAGGCTAATTTTGAGTTATACAAATGCTAATCACCATTCCAAGCAAACGTTGGAGATTTTGCTGATACTATTAGTTATTTATTGCTGTTTTTTTCCCAACAATCTGTTTGTCATACTATTTGTTAGCAGGCAATACCAATATTTTAGCAGGACCTCCTTTTGAAAGAATGTATTAATTACCTTTCTGGAGGCTCTGCAGCACCTGAATGACTGATTTTAGATCCTTTTCCTACAGTACAAATTCCTAGAATATGTTGTACCATATGTAATTAGGAGTGGCTACACTTTTCAAACTATATTATGCAGATATGAGGCTGTACCAGTCTGAAAGGGGGCTGTACAGTTCAGGAAAATGATTTAGTACATTGTCTGTACACGTGCATGCCTTTCTCTGTTCTTGATGAGAGTTTTGGGCATATTCTGCTCATGGTGATGCCATACAATTAGTTGATACAACCTCAGAGATTATTACCTCATTCCTTTAGTTTCCAACTCTTCATGCAAAATGGTATTAGTTCATTTTATGTGATTTCTAGTTTGCTACCAAGTGTTTGACCTCAATTTCTGAATGATGGTTAATTATTTGACAAAATGAATGGTTGTAAATTTGTAATTGATGAAAAACAATAATCATTTACATTGTAATACTGGATGGTTTACTGAAAACCCTAGATGGTCGTACCACTGGATTCTATTTTAATTGTAAGAAGGTCTTGGTCTATTCACTGCTAGACCCATTGCATTTTCATTATCTGCCAATTTGGTGTTGAATTGATAACTCGTTTTGGTATTGATCAGATCTACATGCAATCAGCCATTTTGGCTTGATTGGATTCCACATGTAATTTGCCAGTGGCTATTGCATCTACACAGTGATCATAAATTGGATGGCTAGCTGCCAATATCTTTCTTGTAATATTCTCTATACTCGTTCTAATCTTCATACAATCTCACATTGCCTGCCTTAGGAACTTGGTAATTAGAAAGAGTTGGAATTTGAGTGATTGCAAAAATTTTGGTGGATTTTAGCAAACACCCTGTGTGGGTTATTACAGTAGCCTACATCAAGTGGATTATTTTGATGGATGGATTTATTAAATGGGATGATGGCGCTGGCTGATTTTATTCATGCTTTCAGTTAATAGTGTTTAGTATGGTACTTGAGCGGCTTTTTCAGCACCATTCTAGAACTGTTGGTGACCAAAACAGCACCATTTATCGCTGCTGTTGTTTCTGTAAACACTGATGGAGTTTTGCAATTACAGAATTGTTCTTTCAGTGATAATTCATTGAATAAAGAATAAGTGATATGTTGTGTGGGCTGTTGTGTTTAATGTTTATATTTCATGAGGATTTGTATTTTCATTGCAGCAGTATGTCTGATTTCTCGAATCGAACATTCATTTCAATAATTCTGATTTGTGAAAAAAATTCAATTGTCATATTGAAACTTTGGGAAGTGAGTAATATTTGATCAGATATTACATAATATTCCATTGTGGGATATTACATTTTGTCACAATGACAAATAATCATCATTGTATCATATATGACACTGTGATGTGCATTGTACTCCAATTTTGGTCTTACTCTTAAACTAAGCAATTTGAATTTGTGTCTACAATTTTATAAGTGATAACCATAAAATGTAAAAAGGGTGTTGTAATTTTCTCTAGGGGTTAACTAACCATGAGTTTGAGTGATGTAGTAAAGTGCCTATAAAACCCCACATTGTAATAGTAATAAGGAGTTTCATTTTTAATATAAGGAGATTTATTTTTAATGCCAAGTATTCTGCTTAGTGTTAATTGAATGAATGTAAAGGTCTATATGTAATTGCAGAGATTAATGAGAAGAATCTAGTTTCCTTATATTTGTGTGCATATTTGCCTTTATGAATGTGTTGGTAAATGGATTTGTTTTGTCAAATCCCAATGGTTATTGGGGTAAACATCCCTCCTCAAGATAGTGAGGCTACCTTTATTGAAAGCCCAAAATTTCAAAGCAAATACAACTATACACTTTGCAAATGATTTTCTAGGGTATTTGGGAATAACCAAAAATAAAATATGCAGCACAATGATTTCCCAAATAGGAGACAAATTTTGACAAATATGTGTTGAGATTGGGTTTTGATAATGAGACAGACTGCGGATTCAGTAGATGGAACAGCAGAGTTTGATAAACCTACGCACAGCAATGTTTCTGAAATGGAGAGATAGATAAACTTATAACAAATGTGCAAGTTCACAAGAAGATTCCAAAGAAACAATAAGGATATCTAACATAAAGAAAGACACCGTCACTATTTCATCCAACATAAGAAAAGATACAATAATAATTGCACAAAGGACATGAAACTGATATGAAATTGTTTATTTCTTTGGAAATCTCAAATTCTCTTGCTTTTCAAGTATAATCTTACAAAATTTTGTCACAAGTTCAATACCTTTTACAATGATCAAGCTGTACATTTTATAGAAAAAATTTCCCTTCCTTATGTAGCCACCCATCTACCTCATTTTTGGGCTTACAAATAATTTTGGAATAAATTAGAATTAATTTCCATATACAATCACCGCAAATAAAATGATAATTCTTGGTGCAAATTCGACGACACACGGCCATCACAACACTTGTCAAGTTGTTAATGTATCTTCTTTGCAAGAATTTGGAGGGTTCGGAGTTTGCATGCCAAAGGGTGCAATTCTGCCAAAGGAGATTGGGGAATTGAAAATCAAGCGCAAGAATGCCAAGCATATGGGGAAGAAAAAGTTTGCAAGCCCAATAAGGCAAAGTGACAAGACAGCAAGAACTCAAGGATTATGATACTCAGTAGTTTTGCAAGAAAGAAGATGTTATAGAAAACCCCGAAGGTTCGAGCCCAATTGAGAGTTTGTAATATGAGGGGCCAATGATCAAAGTTTTGAAATACCCAATGCCAAAGGGATGAGAGCAAAGAAAATCTAAAAGCCCGCCAAGGTGGCAAGGTTCAAGGTTCTGGGATAATAGCTACTCCTTTGGAATGGCAGTACAAAAAAGTCCAAAAGCAAATAAAATAGAAGAGATCGAGATTTCAAAATACCCGATACCACAAGGATTAGTGATCAGATCAACCCACTCCTTCAAAAAGAATGCAAGGAGGGAAGCAAAAAACTGAAAGCCCTTAAGAAACAAAGGAGCAAGAATCTATGTTTTGGGATGCCATCGCAAATCATGCAACGGTGAAAAAGGGCAACTATGAGCTTTGTGAAACAATGGCTTTGATTGATGCAATGAAAGAATTTGAGAGCCCAAAGGTGCCAAGACTTCAAGAT
>CM021105.1:338228084-338443558 GCA_007115665.2 Sequoiadendron giganteum | reverse complement strand
TCGGAGAAAGGCTATTAGCACTGTATCCAACTAATCCAAGACAGAATATTGGAGAAAGGTTTACCTTAATCTAAGATAAAACCTAACTCTACAAAAGTATCATTGCTTTTGTCCTAATTAAAAGGTATTAATCTCATATTTCTAAACATAAAGTCCAATAAATGGGAAAAGCATAGCTTTATTAACATTATAAGAACCTGTTCCATTGGTACTGAGTGTAATTTCTAATGAGCTTCTTCGCCACTCATGGACATAATATTATTTATTTCTTTCTTTCTTTTCACTTAAAAGGCGGACACTGTATAGATTATTTCTCTCTTTCTTTCTTTAGCAATGAAACAGCCCTGCAGAAATTGAGGCCTGGGCTGTAAAGTTATCATTAATCAAGTCCTCTACAAAGAGTATTTAACTTTGTGGTCCTTGCAGCATATCTAAACTCTTTCATAGAAGAAGACATGTCAATGGTTATACGGGTAAAAAAACAATATTCTTGCTTGATCCTTAGCCCAGCAATCAAGATTCTAGCAGTTTTACTATACCCATAGGACAATATTTAATCTAGTTTAAAAAAATAGTTCCAATAATCAGATGTTTATCCTCATTCCAAACTAAAATGATAAATATTTTTCTTGATATGATTTGCATATCTTCCAAATAAGCAACCTCCATAAATGCCATATCTACCAAATGGGTATCCGCTTAAAAGGTTGTAGTAAACATGTCCCATGCAGAAAACTTGATGTGAAAATCAATGAGGAATTCCACAAATGATTAATAGGAATTTCTGGAATGTTGGTTAGCATCAGCTTTGAAATGATATCATGTCCAGAGTTGGTGTACTAACCCAATTCTGAGCCCCTTGAACATATGAAATAGCAAGCAAATTGTACAAAGCATTATAAAGGATATTCTGCAGAAAACATAAATGGTTTTACTATGTCACAGTACTAGAACTGGGATAAATTATATTTCAGGAGGTTTATTGTAAGAGTCACAAAACACATCAGCTGACTCAAATGTTTTGTGAATTTGCTGAAAATAAAGTTATTATAAGCCTAACTTTGGCCTTGAATGTTAGGTTGAAAATACATTGGACCTATTTTTGGATCCCTGGTTTCCTGAATGTCCTCTGATTGCTCTACCTTGACATCCTTGACATCCTCATCCTCCAGATTTGGACATTTTCAATCAAATATTCAAAATAAAATCACTGACAAGATTTGGACATTTTCAATCAAATATTCAAAATAAAATCACTGACAAGCTTGGGACAACAAAAAAATTCAAAGACGGAAGACAACTTTGGTATAAAATTGTCAACATAAAACTAGAACATCCCACCTACCTGCACAAGATAACCAATCTGTTAAAAAATCATGATATCAAAGCTAAGAACCAAATCTCAAGAAATACAGAGCGAAACTGGTAGATGGACCCTCCTAGAGACACCTTAAAGCAAATAATGTATATAACATGTTACAACTTCAATCAAGTAGAAGGTGAACTACATTATTCTAACATGGCCACTCTACATAATGACATGCACACAATTACATGAATATTTACAATTATAATTTATAACCTAGTTCATGAAATCTTAAACCAAGACAACATAGCTAAAGAAAGTAGAAAAGGAGATCTTAAACCCAACATTCACATAGATGTACTTACAGAACCAGAAAAGTAGAAGTGATAAATCCATCTCAAATTCATTTACAATGATTTGACAACGGCAATTTCAGTCTACCTTACTAAATTTAATTATAAATCTCACTAAAACATTTCTGTGCATTTGCAAAAAGAACCAATTATCTGCAAACACAACTTTCCAATATGTCAGAATCCGTTTAGACCTTCACAAAAATACTAACACTCAGACCTGTTGAAATAAAACTATCACCAATCCACATCATACGTTTGTCTGTTCTTAAGCTCGGCAAACTTTGATGCACAAATGTACACTTAAGTTATTTCAACAAAGATGTTATAGTCACTAAAAGACATCATTATGCAGAAAAAATTGCTATTGAAAAATCCTCCCAGCAAACCTTACTCTTTCGGGTCTAAATTAAGTAATTCGGCAACTGAGTTCGACCAAACAACAAGTTGTGGATTATCAACAAGAACTGAGGGAGAAACCTTTGTATAGCAAGCATGTAAAACCTGCAAAATAAATTCAACAGGTCAATGAAATTCACATCCTACAACGAATTGCCAAGACAAAAGAGGTGGCATCATCTTTACTTCAGAACTAGAAAGAAATTGTGGATTTGTATAGAGACCAATAAAAACTGATAAATGAGAAAGAAGAAGCATCCAGGAAATTGCAAAACAGTCTTACATGGCTGTTGTACTATAAAATATAAAACAATATGAAAAGAACCTGACTTTCACAATTTGAACCCATAAGAACCAAACAAACCTTTCCATTTAGCAATAATTTTGGTATTATTCACAGTCAATACCAAACTCAAATTGCCAAGAATTCCTAAGAAAGTATTGATTTTTATACAAGAGGACTCCTAAGAGTTAGTATACCATTGGTATAACAAGCATGCTGTCACAAAGCATACCCAATGTTGCAGATGAAACATCACTGAAGAACAGTGGAATACAAAAGATTTCAGCAACAAAAAACTGGTATGCCTGAAATTGTTTGACACAGTAAATCCTTTACTAACAATGAGTAAGCATACAGTGGATATATTATAGTAATCAATGAATAAACCCTAGGGAAGAGACAGATCAGTCCCAACTTCCCAGGACAGCTAAGTAGTAATAATTGAGATACTAAAAGACACATACAAACTCCACTTCTTGAATTCTACATATACATTTTTTGAGTTTTAATTATGTATTTAAAACGAATTTCAAACTATACATGTTTTGCCACCATAAAAAACCAAAATATTTTTAATAGATTGCAAAATAGTTATCTCTGGGGTATTGCATAAATTCAACTTGAACCAATCAAACAAACAGTATCTTAACAAAGCCTGGAAAAAGGCACATGACGTGTCAATTATTGACACTTGTTTTGTTGATCTACATACCTAGCAATCTTCTTTGATAAACTGAGTTGTTTTCTGTTCATTATATTTATAGAAACTACTATACTTCAATAAATAAGAATGTTTGACAGTGCAAGCCAGTGTTAGATCTGGCAAAAGTTCAGCAGAATAAACTTACCTAAAACTAGACTATTTGATGATCATTTGAATCAATTTAACAATTTCATTAATGTGTAAAGTATAAAGATGAAGGGAAGTCCAGACTGGAAACTAAATGCTTTAATGATAACAGCTACTTTATTCAAAGAAATTGTTTTCCAGATAACCTTCCCCATTGTCTACACAGCCAAAATAAAGTGGTTATTTTGTGGCCTATTTAATGGTCAATGTACTTTATCAATCTTTATAGGAGAGAATTTGGAAAACAGTTTATTATGGTGCTGCTGTGAATAGTTATGACTTTTGGCAAGGGCTTTCTACTATGTATAACTCTTGCACAAGCTATATATACTCTTGCTAATATTATTTTGTTCAAGTTCCATGCTACAAATTGTGTGCCTTAATGCATGTTGGCCAATAAACGGGATGACTTATACATTTTACTGCATTTTCTAACTATTTAACCCCCAAACATCAACACATCTTCCCCTAAAAGTATGCTCACCCAATGCGGTTAAGAGGTGCCAGGTCCACCTAATTTGTAACATAATTCATGGCAATGAAAGCTAATGATGCAAACAAAACCATCTCTCAACACATATCATAATGATAGTTTATCCAAGTAAGCTTAATAAGTTAATACATTAAAAAACAGGTCACTCAACATGCATAGCAGAAAAATGCACATAGATTACTTTCATGCAAAAGAGACTCAAATGAGGCAACAACCAGCTCATTAAACATGTGATCAAAATTACAGTCACTAGGAAAACATGGCAAAGCATATCCTATCCTCAATCTATCACAAACTATTAGTTTCTTTCTTCAATATTGAAGTATATCAATATCATGTTCATTCCACTAAGTCTCATATTTGTTACTCTTCTGCTTTCAAAAATATACACCATTCTTATGTCTCATTTACATTTTACAGTGATAGCCATAGAACCATCTCATCTGGTTGATGTGGTTTGGTTTCTAAATTTCCTCTTGGTAAATATGCATCTCTTGTATCTTTTGTTCACACCAACTAACCTTAATGCAATGACGTTGGCTATGGGTGTTCAAAAGATTTAATTGATACGCTATTGTTTGATTGGAATGGAATAAGGTAGCCCCTACTTGATTTGCTTGACTTGTTTCAACTTAGAGACCGCTATATTGTTCCATTTTGTTTCAACAGACTTTTATGTATGTTGCTCTTGTGCCACTTGAGCAAAGTTGTATGAATTATTACTTTCCCCCACCAAAGGTATCCTTTCTTTCCAAGCCAACACATCTGCTCACTACATTGTACACTAGCCTCAATGAACAACTCCCACCATTTAATTTTGTAAATCAATCAATCACTTATTGTAACTTTGCCACAACAACCCAATGCTCCTCACTGCTAGGGTCTAGCTTAAAGTGATATTCTAATGAGTATTCAAAATCCATCATCCACACTACCCTCCTTGATCTCATGCTCTACATCCTCATACATAAGTTGGTCATTATGATCCAGTTCAAAATGTTACTATTCAAGCTATAACTCATGCTCCATCTCAACCCCCTCTGAATGTTCACCTGAAATTGTTCCCATTCTGGTTACCCTATCAGAGATTGATCAAGCAAGAGAGACTAGGGAAACTCCTTGGCGAGTCAGTAATACCTAAATCATCAACTATAGGGATCTCAAGGATCGTGATCATGCTCATTTATTGAATTTTTTCCATGGCTAATGACAACGACTATGGATTTAAGAGGAATGGCCAGAAGAGGAGGATGCATAGAAGGTGGGACACAACTAGGGAAAGTAACATGTAATATTATAAAATCAAAATGATATGAACCAACTAGAGGGGATGATTGTCTAAGAGGTTCATTCCTCGAGGGTACCTAGAAAAATTTTGTGAAGGCTTGGGTTATCTCCATCCATGTTGTGTGTAAGGCTAAGCTCTAATCCTGTTGTGACCCTACTATGCTGTCTGTGGACATTCTACTACTATCTTGCCTTAGGCTCTAATGCATATTTTATATGCTAGGCTATATTTGGAAACATGTGTTTGGATATTGATCTAATCCTTGTGATTAATAAACTGATTTTAACTGCAATAATGATTTGATTAGCTTTGTGATTGCCTACATCATGTCAATATATGTTGATTTACAATGGGGATATTTGTAACTGTCATGTCCCCTTTTTTAGCATAAGTTCACAAATGACCCTTAGCATAATTCCGTAATTTTCCCATAGGCTAATGGGATGGTAAAAAGGGAAAATTAATTAAATAATGAAATATTTAAGTTGTCAAAAAGTAAAAATTAAAAGACAACTTATATTTAATTATTTAAAAGGGTGTTATAAGTGATCAATTTAAGTGTCGCCAGTCTCATGGTGCAAAAAGATGATAGAAAGGACACTTAAACTACAAATTTGTAACTTTGAGGAAAATTAACCCAAAAAGAAATAAAATTTTCGGAAAAGACTCTACATGCTTTTTGAAACAACTTCTTTTGCAAAAATAAACGTGATTTCTTCTTCCTTTCCCAAGGACAAAAAATCTCTGGAACTTTAAAGCTTCAAAAATTCACGGATTGATAGCGTGCTCCAATGAATTCTTGTTTTCAATGCTACGATTTTAGGTGTGAGATTTTCAATGTTATTTCTCAGTTTCAGTGTTTGCATCTCAGTTTATTTGCAATTTTTGAATTATTGAGTTAACAATATTTTGGTTTCAGTGTGCTGTTTTTTAGAGTTGATTCATTGCAAGTCGTACACATTGTGGAAACTCCATTGCTGGCCACACTATTCCAATAGGCTAATTTTGAGTTATACAAATGCTAATCACCATTCCAAGCAAACGTTGGAGATTTTGCTGATACTATTAGTTATTTATTGCTGTTTTTTTCCCAACAATCTGTTTGTCATACTATTTGTTAGCAGGCAATACCAATATTTTAGCAGGACCTCCTTTTGAAAGAATGTATTAATTACCTTTCTGGAGGCTCTGCAGCACCTGAATGACTGATTTTAGATCCTTTTCCTACAGTACAAATTCCTAGAATATGTTGTACCATATGTAATTAGGAGTGGCTACACTTTTCAAACTATATTATGCAGATATGAGGCTGTACCAGTCTGAAAGGGGGCTGTACAGTTCAGGAAAATGATTTAGTACATTGTCTGTACACGTGCATGCCTTTCTCTGTTCTTGATGAGAGTTTTGGGCATATTCTGCTCATGGTGATGCCATACAATTAGTTGATACAACCTCAGAGATTATTACCTCATTCCTTTAGTTTCCAACTCTTCATGCAAAATGGTATTAGTTCATTTTATGTGATTTCTAGTTTGCTACCAAGTGTTTGACCTCAATTTCTGAATGATGGTTAATTATTTGACAAAATGAATGGTTGTAAATTTGTAATTGATGAAAAACAATAATCATTTACATTGTAATACTGGATGGTTTACTGAAAACCCTAGATGGTCGTACCACTGGATTCTATTTTAATTGTAAGAAGGTCTTGGTCTATTCACTGCTAGACCCATTGCATTTTCATTATCTGCCAATTTGGTGTTGAATTGATAACTCGTTTTGGTATTGATCAGATCTACATGCAATCAGCCATTTTGGCTTGATTGGATTCCACATGTAATTTGCCAGTGGCTATTGCATCTACACAGTGATCATAAATTGGATGGCTAGCTGCCAATATCTTTCTTGTAATATTCTCTATACTCGTTCTAATCTTCATACAATCTCACATTGCCTGCCTTAGGAACTTGGTAATTAGAAAGAGTTGGAATTTGAGTGATTGCAAAAATTTTGGTGGATTTTAGCAAACACCCTGTGTGGGTTATTACAGTAGCCTACATCAAGTGGATTATTTTGATGGATGGATTTATTAAATGGGATGATGGCGCTGGCTGATTTTATTCATGCTTTCAGTTAATAGTGTTTAGTATGGTACTTGAGCGGCTTTTTCAGCACCATTCTAGAACTGTTGGTGACCAAAACAGCACCATTTATCGCTGCTGTTGTTTCTGTAAACACTGATGGAGTTTTGCAATTACAGAATTGTTCTTTCAGTGATAATTCATTGAATAAAGAATAAGTGATATGTTGTGTGGGCTGTTGTGTTTAATGTTTATATTTCATGAGGATTTGTATTTTCATTGCAGCAGTATGTCTGATTTCTCGAATCGAACATTCATTTCAATAATTCTGATTTGTGAAAAAAATTCAATTGTCATATTGAAACTTTGGGAAGTGAGTAATATTTGATCAGATATTACATAATATTCCATTGTGGGATATTACATTTTGTCACAATGACAAATAATCATCATTGTATCATATATGACACTGTGATGTGCATTGTACTCCAATTTTGGTCTTACTCTTAAACTAAGCAATTTGAATTTGTGTCTACAATTTTATAAGTGATAACCATAAAATGTAAAAAGGGTGTTGTAATTTTCTCTAGGGGTTAACTAACCATGAGTTTGAGTGATGTAGTAAAGTGCCTATAAAACCCCACATTGTAATAGTAATAAGGAGTTTCATTTTTAATATAAGGAGATTTATTTTTAATGCCAAGTATTCTGCTTAGTGTTAATTGAATGAATGTAAAGGTCTATATGTAATTGCAGAGATTAATGAGAAGAATCTAGTTTCCTTATATTTGTGTGCATATTTGCCTTTATGAATGTGTTGGTAAATGGATTTGTTTTGTCAAATCCCAATGGTTATTGGGGTAAACATCCCTCCTCAAGATAGTGAGGCTACCTTTATTGAAAGCCCAAAATTTCAAAGCAAATACAACTATACACTTTGCAAATGATTTTCTAGGGTATTTGGGAATAACCAAAAATAAAATATGCAGCACAATGATTTCCCAAATAGGAGACAAATTTTGACAAATATGTGTTGAGATTGGGTTTTGATAATGAGACAGACTGCGGATTCAGTAGATGGAACAGCAGAGTTTGATAAACCTACGCACAGCAATGTTTCTGAAATGGAGAGATAGATAAACTTATAACAAATGTGCAAGTTCACAAGAAGATTCCAAAGAAACAATAAGGATATCTAACATAAAGAAAGACACCGTCACTATTTCATCCAACATAAGAAAAGATACAATAATAATTGCACAAAGGACATGAAACTGATATGAAATTGTTTATTTCTTTGGAAATCTCAAATTCTCTTGCTTTTCAAGTATAATCTTACAAAATTTTGTCACAAGTTCAATACCTTTTACAATGATCAAGCTGTACATTTTATAGAAAAAATTTCCCTTCCTTATGTAGCCACCCATCTACCTCATTTTTGGGCTTACAAATAATTTTGGAATAAATTAGAATTAATTTCCATATACAATCACCGCAAATAAAATGATAATTCTTGGTGCAAATTCGACGACACACGGCCATCACAACACTTGTCAAGTTGTTAATGTATCTTCTTTGCAAGAATTTGGAGGGTTCGGAGTTTGCATGCCAAAGGGTGCAATTCTGCCAAAGGAGATTGGGGAATTGAAAATCAAGCGCAAGAATGCCAAGCATATGGGGAAGAAAAAGTTTGCAAGCCCAATAAGGCAAAGTGACAAGACAGCAAGAACTCAAGGATTATGATACTCAGTAGTTTTGCAAGAAAGAAGATGTTATAGAAAACCCCGAAGGTTCGAGCCCAATTGAGAGTTTGTAATATGAGGGGCCAATGATCAAAGTTTTGAAATACCCAATGCCAAAGGGATGAGAGCAAAGAAAATCTAAAAGCCCGCCAAGGTGGCAAGGTTCAAGGTTCTGGGATAATAGCTACTCCTTTGGAATGGCAGTACAAAAAAGTCCAAAAGCAAATAAAATAGAAGAGATCGAGATTTCAAAATACCCGATACCACAAGGATTAGTGATCAGATCAACCCACTCCTTCAAAAAGAATGCAAGGAGGGAAGCAAAAAACTGAAAGCCCTTAAGAAACAAAGGAGCAAGAATCTATGTTTTGGGATGCCATCGCAAATCATGCAACGGTGAAAAAGGGCAACTATGAGCTTTGTGAAACAATGGCTTTGATTGATGCAATGAAAGAATTTGAGAGCCCAAAGGTGCCAAGACTTCAAGATTGTTGCTACTAGTTTTCCCTAGAAACAAAGGGACTTGCAAAGTTTACCACACTGACAAGATTTGGGGATTGCAACTACCTCATGCCATTTGGAGCCAAGGGACAAAAAAGTATGGAAGTCCACGGGTGGTCATTCCAAAGGCAAGCAAGGATCAATATTTTGTCATACCTAATATCACAGTGTTGAAGGCAAGGAATTAACTCAAAAGCATAGTCAGGTAGCCAAAATTTTTTTTTTGCAATGTCACTATGAATTCAACTTCTCATAGCACGAGTGATGAAGAGGATCACAAAGAGCCCATGGGGGTTCAATTAAAGACTCTGAGCAGAGATGTCGATTGCAAGGGGGTTTATGAGGGAGGGGTAGGGTGAGGCAACTAGTTCAATTGGCAATGAACATTTAGTTGCCCATCCAAATTATTCGAGGATTTTGCCAAGAGTCCCTTTGATAAGAAGGGACCTTTAAAACAATTTGTCACTAAATTGCAATCAAAACTTGAGTCAACGAGGGGCAACAAGCTATGGAGATGTCATTTTTGTCAACTTGAATTTCAAGGAATCACAAGAGTTAGACACACCTTTATGTCGCTAGCAAAGGTGTAGGATTTTGCTCAAAATTGTCACTTGAAGAAAGAATTGAAAAAAAAAAATTGTATGGTTGTGTTGGTGACCAAGTCTTGTACTTGTCATTTTACCATTAAGGGCTCCTAGTCCTACTCCTACTAATACTAGGAATACTCCAAATCCACAAGTTTGAACTTGTTCTACTTTTGCTTTTCCATGTAATTCAAGGATAACCACAACAAAGCCTAAGGGGAAACATAGAATGACCACTAGTGATGTTGTAAACATGGTGACAAAGTTATGCAATGTGTAGAACAAAGATGAGGCAAATGATGCCATTGGCAAATTCTTCTTTGCCAATGGCATTCCATTCCATGTGGCTTGCTCTCCTTATTATAAGGAGGTTGTGGCAAATAATAATTAGAGAAAACCACCATATGTGCCACTAGGGGAGACTTTATTGAGGACAACAATCTTGGATAAGAACTATTCCAAGATTAATATTGTAATGGAGAAAATGAAAGGTACCCGAGTCACTGGTGGATGTAGCATAATCATGGATGGGTGGTTGGGTATGTGGCATTGTCCACTCATCAACATTATGGTCACATGTGTTGAGAACCCTTACTTCCTTAGAGCTATTGATTGTTCAGGGCACTACAAGGATGTTGATTTTTAGTTCCAAATCCTTAGAGATGCTATTGAGGAGGTTGGTCTAGAGAATGTAGTACAAGTAGTGACAAACACAGCATATGTGTGCAAAGTTGCAAGGAAATTGATTGAAGCAAGCTACAGGCATATTTGGTGGCATGCCCCCGAAATTGCAACACTAAAATATAAAGCCTTAAAATACAAATAAATAAATAAATAACAATACAAATATTAAAAATATATATAAATATAAAATTTAACAATTTAAATACTATTATAATTATAATCATTATAATATAAATAAATATTGAAAAAACATATATAAAAACTAGTATAAATGAATATATATTATTAATATAAAATATGTGAATATATAATAATATACAGCGATTACTCTACAAAAAGGCAGCAATCAGTTTTACAAAAGCAGCGATTATATGTGGTCAAAGGCAGCAATTACATGTACTTAAAAGTCTAAAAAAAAAGCAACGATTAGAGTCTCCAAGGGCAGAGATGGAGATTGAGGAAAGGCTGCGACTGTTTGAAATGCTGTCTCTCTTCTAAGGATATAAATGTACATAGAAGCTGAAGAAAGATAAAAATAAAAGGGAAGAGGATAGAGAAATAAAGCTACACTCAGAAAAGCAGCAGAAATATAATAAGGGGATTTAAAAGGCAGATATATGAATGGGGAATATGGACAAAAATAGGAGTGTTTCCTAAGCATAGCAGCAGATACATTAGTATGATACAATTAGACTTGGAAGAAGAAATATGTGGGAAGAAGAAGACGGTTCAAGAAGAGATATAGTGAAGACAAATTACAAATCCATAAGGGAAGTAAGTTAAATATAATAGAATATATATATATATATGCGAATTATATACGATTATGCAATTGCTGAGTCTTAGAAGTAATTATGATCCTTTAAAAATTAAAATGTATATATTTGTATGTCTTTATCCTATGATCAATCAAATGTAAGGTTGTAGGAAGCAATTTAGGAGGATGTTTATTGCGGGCCTCCCATACTAAGTAGGCCACTTTGAGGGTGGAATTGTCTTAGTCTGGACATTCCTACCGCTTGGGGCCAAAGGGTGGGTTGTCTTAGTTGGACACTCGTGCTCTTGGGCTTAGGCGGGTTGAGTAGTTTACAAGCACCTGTCATGTCCCCTGAAATTGTAAAATTGAAATATAAAGCATCAAAAACACAAGATAAACAAAATATATATTAAAAATATTAACTATTTAATATTATTATTATAATTATCAGAGACAATATTATAGTTATAAATATAAATATAATATTGTGAATATCAAAACATAGATACTAAATATTATAAAAATTATAATATATTAATGAGAAATACATAATATATATCAATATAAAAGATGGCCATCTAAATCACAACTATTTATAATAATCCTTAAATAAACAGATAAATTATTATATATATAAATCTAAATATTATTAAAAACAATATTATGATATAAATCTGAATATTATTATAAATAATATTATGATAATACAACTATCATATAAATATTTACGAATCATTAAACAGCAGCTATGCATTCAAAGACAGCGATCCTTAGACAAGTTAGTGCAGCAATTAAATAAACAAAAAGGAGATCCCAATAAGCACCGTTTAAGTCTAAAGAGGCAGCGACCTAGCAAGAGACACGTCCAACAAGGAAAGACATAACTCTCCAAGCCATCAGGTATTTAAGGAGAGTCTCCTTCAAGCAAAAGAAAGGCATCGCTGGCTGGAAATAAAGAGGTTCTACACAACGGTAGCTTGGAGAAATAGGGATATCTGCAGAATTGACCTGCAATAAGGAGATAAATATTTTATGAATTTAAATAATAAGTTAGATAAATGTTTGTACATTTGAATAATGATGTTGATAAATACATCATGGATTTAAATAATAGTGTAATTAATAATAATTCATGCATGATGCTATATATTTAATGTTATCTATTTTTTTATTGATGACATTGGGAATAATAAATCATGCATGCTACTAGTCAATGGGGTTGTACTTAAATGGCAAGGTCATAGGGTTCTCAAGATGGAGATCCATGTTCAATTCCCCAAAGTGACATCTTAAGTTGGAATTCCAAGTGGTGGCTCTTGGACTTCCATTGTGACTTATTAGTTGAATAAAAGTTGAATAAGTGGTTCTAAGTGGAATATGTTGATGGGGAGGAGGTCCCCCTTGTGACCTTCGCTGGTGTTGGGCCAATCTAAATAATCCTTCCTTACTGATCAAAAATAAATAAATAAATAATAATAAATCATGCATGCTACTAGTTATCTTATAACATTGCTGATATGTTTTGCTCCATTGACATTATTGTATGTAATTATATATATATATATATAAAATACGATTATACAATAAAAATGCTTGCAGCAATTATTGAGCCTTATAAGTAGTTGTGATTATTTGATAGAAAAATGAATAGATTTATGAATGTCTTTATCCTATGATTGATCAGGAAAAGGAGAAAAAGAATATAGTCTGAACACTGAACCATCATAAAAGGATATCTTCAGAAAATTAGGGCAAGAATTATGGTTATCCCAAAAGGGGACATTACAGCAGCCCTTCCAAGGCATTCCTATCAAGCCAAACTATGATTGGTTGTTAGGATGGATTCAAGGAGTTTCAATCATAAGAGGGGTGGATAAGGCAACATGGATAGGGAAAGCAAATACAAGTTTATCTGCCAAGCATACCACCCAAGGGTGGAATTGTCTTAATTTGGACGTTCCTGCCGCTTGGGCCAAGGGGTGGGTGGTCTAGGACGCTTGTGCTCTTGGGCTTGGTATGGATAGCTTTGAGCGGACTTATCATGTTTCTCATCCAAATCCTATTACAATTAAAACTTCCACTATGCATTATGGATAATGTGTAGATGGTTTTGAAATAGTTTAAATAGATAAGCCATTTATGTTGATCATATGAATTATATTTCCAATATTATCTAACATGATTGCAGGACCTAAACCAAGATTTATCTTGCTTGAAGCATTTAATTGGTGAGTTAAAAACCCTAACTACATTATATTTGTGATTCTAGGGCAAGATTTAGGGTTATCCAAAAAGGGGACATTACATTTGGTGAGCTCCTTGTGTGCATGCCATGAATAATGCACTCAAGGACATGGGAAAAATTAGATGGATCAAAGAGGTGGTTGATGATGTTGGAGATGTGTAGATGATTAAATTTTATCTACAAGCACCATACATAATTCACATGCACTCTTTAGGACCTTCTCTAAGAAAGAGTTTTTGGAACTTGTAGAGACTAGATATGCATCATACTTCATTCTCTTGGAGAGGATCCTCGAGTTGCAAGAGACATTGCAACTAATGGTCATGACAACAAAGTGGAATCGATGGTTCCATTCTATGTCAAAGCAAGGAAGGAGGGTGAAGGAGGTGGTGAAAAGCGATACTTTTTGATTTGATGCAAGAAAAATTGTTGCTATCATTACTCTAGTCTTTTGATTTATAAAATATGGAGATGCAAATGCACCTAGCCTTGGAGAGTGTAATGTCCCCTTTTTAGGGTTTCCTTATTTGGCAGTTGGTGCTATCTTTCGGAATCAATGCCTACATATTCAAAGGACTATATTGATATTACCAATGAACAAAACTGGGTTTTTCATGGCCTTGGTGGGCAGAATTGCTATTTTCAGCAATGTCTATTTTTAGTAAGTTTCGATGCATCTCAGTTTGGGCACACTTACTATTTTTAGTAAGTTTCAATGCATCTCAATTTGGGCACACTTACTATTTTTAGTAAGTTTCGATGCATCTCAGTTTGGGCACACTTACTATTTTTAGAAACTTCAAGTTTTTAGCAACTTACTATTTTTAGTAAGTTTTATTTTGGGCACCTGGTCTTGGCAGCAATGCAGTGCAAAGTTTCTATTTTTAGCAGTGGTGAGTTCTCTCAGTGATTGGAATTAATATTTGTTTATTTGCCACTTAAATTTAAAAAGTTGTTATTTTAACTAAGTGAAAAGGGTGTGGGTTATAAGAGCCCCCCTTGGCCTAGTAGAGTAAAGTTGTTTTTAAAAAGGGGACAATGTTATCTCATGTTGACGCCTAGAAAGAAGGGTACATTTCATATTTTTAAGGTTTAATATTTGCCTCAAAAGGTGGACACCCCCTTTGGAGAGAATTTTATGAAATTTCAAAAAGGTTAAGTTTAATGTAATTTTTGAAGAGCTAGAAAGGGGTGTTGGCTTTTGGAGGGAAAAGGTGAGTTTGAATTTGTGCTGCCCTAATTTCCCCCTCTTTCTCTATTTATTCCCTTTGGAGCTCTCATTTGGGGATGAGAACTTTGGCAACTTAGAGACTCTACTAGATTGTTTCCAGAATTCGTATATTGCTGGTTGAGGATGAAAACCGTCATCTCTAGTTGCTGGTTTCGGTGGTGAGAGATCCACCCTAGCTGGTTTGGTGTTTTCACACAGAAAACACACTGTTTTTCACAGTTTTTGGGATTTCAGGGTTTCGAAAGAATGAAGATTTTTGAGGTAAACTGATTACAGATATATCTGAGTTTTTTAGTGTGGATTTTGGTTTGGTTTTAGCATGGTCTTTTAAGCAGATTGCAGGAGCCCTTGGGTCTGGCCATACCATTTGTGAATTGGAGCAATGCCCTAGCTGGCCATACTACTCCAGCTTCAGACTGTACCTTCTTTGCTCATGGAGGTCAAACGAAAGACAAGTTGGTTATGGGTATTTCACCATAGTCTGCCCTAGCCTGGGCAAGCCCATTGCAGGTGATTTAGGAATTTAATTGCTGGTTATGAATTTTCTACGGCAAATCACTCTATTCCTGGCTGTACTGTTGCAGGGGGTGTTTAATGGTGCTAATCAGGGATTTTACGGTATATCTGTGGCTGCATAGTCATTCCTACTGAGGCGCCTAAGAACTGATAAGCCATCTCAAGGGGTTAGGGGGTGATCTCTGAGGATTCAGAGGAGTTTGGTAATTTTTCAGTCAGCTGTCCCTGTGTTGCTAGTGCCCAGTTTCAGTTCTGAGCACATCTGAAGCATATTTGATGCTATTTCACTCTTCCCAGATCAGAGCAGAGATGTTCCTAGGTGGTGAAATGTAGCTTCAGCATTGTCTATTCAATGTCCAATACATTTCAGATCATGATTGACTGATTGGTGATGGTTTTCAAGGAGATAATGGACTATCATTCTTAGCAGCAGCAACTGCAGACCTGTTATCTGTATTTCAGACCTGTAACTTCTATGTTTCAGAGGTATTTATGTTGTAGACAGTTGTTGTTAATTGCTGATAAAGCTTGCATGACTTTTTATTGCTGTGTAGTAATGGTTATGGAGGAACATTAAGGTTATTTCAGTCTTTAACTGCAAGAACTTTACTTCTCTATCCATAGTTTCCAAATTCAGTGTGTTTGCAAACTCTAATGATATTGTTCATATCAAGCTCTTTCATTTGGTAATTGTGAGATTTCCACCAAAAAAAAAAATAGGGGTGACCATTACAGAGAGGTGTATTAGTGCATTGACAATATGCTTGGCCAAATGAAAACCATTGTACAAAAGGAAAACCCCACATTAGAGTTCTACAATGAGCACACTCATCCAATCATTCATCATCGATGGGAGAGGCTCAACACTCCCTTGCACATGGCTTATGCATTGAACCTAAAGTGATATGTGCAAAGGCCAAGCAGAATTATTCTATACAGGATGCTGAGGTGAAAGCAAGGTTCATGAAGGCCATTCAGAAGATGTATGATCTACACAAGCCAGCATCATTAGTACTAAGTGGACAAAATTTGCCTCTCAAGGGATATTCAAAAGAGACCAAGATGGATAAGGAGACTATGGCACAAGAGGATCCAATTCTATGGTGGACTATTAATGGGCTTAATTCTTTGACTACCACACTAGTGATTCATCTCATGTCCTAGGTTTCTAGTTCTTTTGCTGCTGAGAGGAATTGGTCTACTTATAATTTGATCCACCCTATTGAGAGGAACCGACCTGCTTCTAGCAAAGCAAAGAAGCTTGTAGCTATACGTAGCACCTTGCATCTCACTAACCATACAAGCAAAGTCCAGTAGCCTAACGGGATGTACAGCCAAAGGAGCCAACACAGGTTTATGAAGATGCAGCACAGATAGAGTTGGTTGGTATTGCTTTAGAGGATCTTGGGCTTGAGGAATCTAGCAGTTCAATTGATAAGAAGTTCAGTGCGAACTTTGCGGATGAGTGATGATATGAGGAATTGAGCCATTGGCCAATTGTACTTTTGAATGTAATCATCATTTTGAAGATAATACAGATATTCAGCATTTTCATGTTCATTCAATGCAATATCAAATATGCTTGAGTATTCCAAAGTTTCATATGTTATACTTATTCCTTATATATTTTTTTATTATTTTTTTAAGTTCTATATAAATGCATTACCATCCCCAAACTAAGCGCTTAATTCCACCATCCCTGTCATCCCCCATCCTGAAACTCTGTCAAGCATAGGTCCAATTACTTCCAACAGTATGGTAGTAATCACCTGTAGCAATACAACAAAACTCGAAAATGCCTCAAATAATAATTATTCAGAGATATGACACAGTGGCCAGTGACTATGCGCACAGTCTACAATAAATGACTCTGCATAATGTTTTGGTGGTTTAGATTTTCACACGGTAAAAAGCTTGGGATTTGAACCCAGGACCTCTTGTTCCCAAGTGGAGCCACTAAACAATCCTGTATCACCTCATGGACAATCAAAAGTGGTAAATAGAGGTTTTATTTTAAAAAGAAAAAAAAAGTGATCCATAAAATGGGTCATTGTTCATGATCAGACAGTCAGGGATGTTCACCATCAGTCAGAGGGTCATTTCAGGACTTACCTTCGAAAGGAGATCAGCGATCATCAGTTTTAGAGGTTCAAATGCTTGTCTATAGATCAGTTGGAACTTCTGGATAATCTAGAGCATCTTAAGGTTGACAGAGGACAGGTTTGCAAGCAGCAGAAACAAGAGCTTTTTGTAGTTTAACGAAATCAACAATTTCCACAAGTGGCAAATTCACATTGACATTGGCTATTTCAAATTCACTTTGATCACAGCTATAACAAATTCTCCCCCTCACGAAAGCGGCAATTTCATGTCAACCATGATGATTTTGGAACTGCTCACTGGCAAAAGCAGCAATTTTTCCACAATGCAGATAGCGCATGGAATGTGATGGGTTAGAACTTAGAAGGGTTCATTTCAACTTCCAAGCATGAGAAAGCACATTTTGCTGCCTCTGGAATCTTTGGAGGTCAATAACAGACTATTGTGGGCGTTGCACAAGAGTTAGCTCTCTTGTTATATCCTCTTGGTAATGCTCATTTTGCAGGTCCTGTCATTGTGGAAAAGGGACTCTTGGAGATAGCAGACACCATTGTAAGTTTTGCAAGTTGTTTAGATTAATGATGTGTAAAAATGTTATCAACTTACTATAATGTATATTTGACCATTGCATAGTGAATTGAGGAGCAACTTACTGACTCTAGCCGGAGTTTTTCCCCTTTCAGGGTTTCTCCCAAGTAACCTCTTGTGTTTAAGTCATTGGCATGTATGTCCTTATGTTTCTTATATCATTTCCATGTTTCCTTGTTGATTTTCATATTGCAAATGCTGTTAGAATCATAGTTGGCTCACTCGCCAAAAACTCGCGAGTTTTTTTGCCAAACGAGTATTTGCAAGTTTTACTTGCCAAAAAGTACGGCCGTACTTTTCACAAAAACTCGCCGTTTATTTGCAAAAACTCGGGAGTTTTTTAAAAAAACTCGGCTGCTCAGCAAAAAAGACCCCCGTTGTCAGAATAAAGGCAATTTTCATTCATTTTTTGCCTCCACCAGTTGCTCTGTCTCTTCCTTAGCAAAAACACTCTCCCTTGAAGGTTTTTGTGGTTTTGGAGGTCTTAATTTGGGCTTGGTGGCGGGGGCTCCGCCCCTCGACCCCACCCTGTATCACGACAAGGAGTGCGCCCAGGGCGCTACCCCGGGACCTTGCGAGGGGCGCTGCCCCTCGACCCCGCTGGGGGCGTTGCCCCCAGACCCCCACGAGGGGCATTGCCCCCAAACCCCCACGAGGGGCACTACCCCTCGACCCTGCTAGGGGCGTTGCCCCCAAACCCCCACGAGGGGCACTGCCCCTCAACCCCGCTGGGGGCGTTGCCCCCAGACCCCCACAAGGGGTGCTACCCCTTGACCCCATTAGGGTCATTGCCCTCAAACTCAGATTGAATTCATTTGGTTTTCTAGGTACTCTCCAAGTCCAAGTTTCCAAGTTTTCCTACAAGTCTTCATCTATAATATCATCTAGTTCTACCTCTCCCCTAGTTTTCACTAGACATGGGAAGAGGAAGATATAAATTTGTAAAATATATTAATATAGTATTTACTTTCAGTTTTACAAAAACAATTTGCTATTTTCATTTTGTTTCAGACTATTATCATATCAGCGCATTGAGCATTCCACATGAGGATGCCATTTTGTATCCAATTTCTTTCAAATCAATCAAATACAACTTGTTTCTTATATGTACTCATTTATTGACTCATTGGATGCATCTTATCTTTGAATTTTGCAAAACAAATACATTTTTAGTGAAGTTTAAGCAATTTTTTTAATTCCCGAGTTTTTTCCGAGTTTCTGCCGAGCCGAGTTTTTCGGGCTTGCCGAGTACTTGCAAATGCCGAGTTTTCCAACTATGGTTAGAATTATGCTAGTGTTGATTGCACTTGATAACGTTCTTAAGGTGTAAGAAGGGCTACAAGATCAAATATCCATTGTTAGTGACCAGTGTGTGGAATAACAATCCTGTTTAGGATCAAAAATAGTTTTGGCAATTGAACCAGTAGTTCATTAAGGAAAGCCTACATGGTTGTGGGAATTAAAAGGTCTGAAATTTTCAGATCTTCAAAGGATGATGATTTCACCAATGAAGTATCATCCTATCCCAAATCAATTACAGAAAGTGAAGTTGTTGGAGTGCTGCCTCAAAACAAAATTTCCAATATTAATATGATTTTATGGCAAAAGGGGCATATTTTGAACATCTACATGCTGGCAAAAACTATTTTTCATGGCAAACTTGCCTGCATATCACTGTGGAAAATGCAGAGGTATTGGTATATCTCCATTCTGCAGCATCTCAGCCAATACTTCATGGCATAAAATCCTCAAACACTCTGCTGAACAAGAAGTTTATTCCGAAGGGGTTCATTCCACAGTGCAATGGTAAAATGGTGGTGTTGTTGTTGTAGCCACCAGGGTTCAAACCTCCGCTGGGCCATTGTGATCGCAGGCACTATGCCTTCGCTGATCCAATGTGCTCGCAGGTTTAAATTGCAGCATTGAGGCTGCTAATGGCGTTCATGCCTGTTCCAATCCATCGCTGGGCTGGTGTGCTCACAGGCTCTTTGCCCCTGTTAGTTTTAGACCAGAAATGTAGATAAGCAGCAATATAACACAATGAACAAAGAACACAGCAAATTACCCTGGGAAAACCCTCCTCAAGAGGGAGAAAAACCCAGCAAAATATATCACTTATATATATACCGAATAAGAGCAGAAATCTGCTTTACAAATCAAACCCTTCTCAAGGGCGAACTTGATACAATAAATGATGAGAATCTCTTCTTGATACAACTAAATATAAATCTCCTTGAAATCTGATCTGCTTCTAAAAAATGGCGATCTGCCGCTAAGTGTGAACTCCTTCTTGAGAAATGAGAATGAACTGATAAATTAATGAATGAACACCACCTTTTATATATACCAAACTAGGCGACTCTTCATCTAGGTCAGCCTCCTTTTATTTAAATAAAAATATAAAATATCATTTGTAACAAGGCCGACCTGCCTTGATAATTGTTTATTATTTTAATTTAGAGAGAAAAATATCTCGTCGCTATAACATTAACACTACCTCTTAGCTAGAGAGGTATTTTTCCAGATATCCTCGTCATGGAGTCTCTCGACATGACGCCCACAATGGCTACACCCATTTGTGGAAAACCACATCTCAGTCTCAGAGATGTACAAGAGTTCATCACGGAGTCTCTCAACGTGATGTCATCATGGAGTCTCTCAACGTGATGTCGTCATGGAGTCTCTCAACATGACATCCACCATGGCTACTCCCATGTGTGGAAAGAAACACATGTACAAGTGTCCATCACAGAGTCTCAACATGATTTTGTCATGGAGTCTCTCAACATGACGTCCACCATGGCTACTCCCATGTGTGAAAAAACACAAGTACAAAGGGTTCATCACGGAGTCTCTCAACATGATATCATCATGGAGTCTCTCAACATGACGTCCACCATGGCTACTCCCATGTGTGGAAAGAACCACATCTCCGTCTCAGAGATGTACGAGGGCTTTCACCTCATATTTCTCCGTCTCAGAGAAATATGCATTATAGCAAAGCTCACTAAAGTTGAGTATCCCTCTCAGCAAGGGCAACATTCTCCACTACCCCAAGCTTGTCTCAGAAGTATGCAAACTTCACCCTGGATAGAGGCTTGGTGAGAATATCAGCCATCTGATCATCAATGCAAATGTACTTGAGTTGAATTGCTTTCCTCAGCACCATGTCTCTAATGTAATGATACTTGATCTCCACATGCTTTGTCCTATCATGAAACATTGGATTTACTAAGAGCTTCACATAGCTTTGATTATCACAATGAATCACAGTCGGCTCCAATGTTTGACCAAACAACCCTACAAGGAGCTTTCGAAGCCACACTGCTTCTCGAGCTGCCACACATGCTGCAATATATTCAGCCTCTGCAGTGCTTAGTGCCACAGAAGTTTGCTTCCTACTACACCAAGAAATCATGGCAAACCCCAAACTGAAGCAACATCTAGAGGTGCTCTTCCAATCAATTACACTCCCGGCCCAATCAAAATCAATATAGCCTTGTAACTTCAGATCTTCACAGGAAGTATATCTCAAGCCATATACCACAGTGCCACGCAAGTATCTCAGAATATGCTTTGCTGCAACTAGATGAATTTGTCTTGGCCACACATGAATTGGCTAAGAGCACTCACCGCATAACAAATGTCTAGTCTAGTATTGACTAGATACATCAATGATCCAATCAATTGTCTATACATGGTGGAATCTACCAAATCTGAACTAGCTACAGAGTAACTCAACTTCTTCAGATTTGTCTCCATAGGTGTAGACATGGACTTGCAATCCATCATCCCAAATCTCTTCAAGATGTCTCTAGTGTATTTCCCTTGACTTAGAATAATCTCATTAGGTCTTTGCCACACTTCCAGTCCCAGGAAGTAATGCATAAGACCAAGATCCTTCATCTCAAACTCGAAGGCTAACTCTTTCTTGCATTTGACAACGAGATACTCTGCTCCAGTGAGAAATAAATCATCAACATAAAGAACCAATATCAAAGCCTCACCATCAACTACCTTGAAGTAAAGATTGGAATCTGCATCATTCTTGGAGAATCCCAAGCTCATCAAATATCGATCAATCCTTTCATACCATGCACGAGGTGCTTGCTTAAGGCCGTACGATGCCTTCTTCAATCTGCATACATGAGACTCCTTCCCATGAATCACAAAACCATCTGGCTGCTCAATATACACTTCTTCAATCACACCATTCAGAAATGCAGTCTTTACGTCCATTTGATGTAACTTCCAGCCTTTAGCGATGCAATTGCAATAATTGTTCTGATAGAAGTGTATCAAGCAACAGGAGCAAATGTTTCCTCATAATCTATTCCCTCCTTCTGAGAGAAGCCTCTTGCCACAAATCTTACCTTGTGTTTCTCTATGCTACCATCACCTGCATGCTTGATTTTGAAGAGCCATTTGGAAGACACAACTAATTTCCCTTCAAGTCTCAGAACAATATCCCAAACATCATTCTTGATGATAGACTGATATTCTTCTGTCATAGCATCTCTCCATACCTGCTGGTTGGATGTTTCCTTAAAACTGGAAGGCTCAGAATCAATGATGTGACTCATCAATGCCACATAACCTAGAAACTTTTGCGGTCTCTTGCTTTCTCTAAAGGTGCCTCGAGGAGCTGCATACTGTTTTGCCTCTTGCATAGTTTGTCGAGCCCATAGAGGCCTCTTCCAACCTATTGCAATGTCTCTAGGCCCATCAATTGGTTCCATAGGATCAACTGGATCAATAGTCTCGATCGATTCATTGGACTCCCTCTGAATGTCAGGAGTATGAACAGGAGATATGTCCATATCCTGAGAAGCCTCCTACTCTTCATTGTCTATCTCCATGTAAGACCCTTTAGATCTTTTGAATGCCACTTCCTCTTCGAAGGAGACATCCCTGTTGATCTCAATTTGTTTCTACCCTGGAATATAGAACCTGTAGGTCTTTGAAGACTCACTGTATCCCACAAATATACCCTTCTTGCCTGAAGGTTCTAGCTTTGATCTTTTATCCTTAGGCACATGACTATAAACAGGACAACCAAAAATTCTTAAATGACTAACCTCAGGTTTCACACCTGTGAAGGCCTCTTCAGGAGTCATGTTTCCCAATATTCGATGAAGGATTCAGTTCTGAACATACACGGTGGTTCTGGAAGCTTCTACCCAAAGGAAAGTCTGTAAATTTTGATCATGAATCATAGCCTTGGCTGCCTCAACTATGGATTTGTTCTTTCTTTCGGCAATTCCATTTTGTTGAGCGTTGTACGGAACACAGAACTCCCTCTTGATCCCTACCTCAATGCAGAAATTAGGAAAGACTCCATTAGTGTATTCTCCTCCATTATCAGATCTCAAAACCTTAATCCTTTTCCCAGACATGTTTTCAACTTGAGCCCTGAATTCTTTGAATCTATCAAGTACTTCTTCAAACTCCTTAGATTTCAAAAAATAAATCCAAGTCTTTCAAGAATAGTCATCAATGAAAATCACATAATATAAAAATCAACTCAAGGATGCGACAGACATTGGACCACATAAATCAGAATGAACAAGATCTAAAATTCCTTTTGATCTACTATCACTACTATGAAAGGGACTCTTGATATTCTTACCAAGTGCACATCCTCTGCAAATGCCATCGTGCTCCAGACTGAGCTTTGGTAGACCAGTAACCATCTTCTTCATAGATGGAAGAGTTTTGAAGTGTAAGTAAGCAAGTCTCATGTGCCATAGCTCACACAAACTAGTAAAGTCGTGCAATAATGCTTGAACTGGACGAATAGAAAGTCTGTATAGGCTCTGTTGACAAACACCAATTACACGAGCTGATTTGATACTAGAGTTCTTAGGCCAAGCTAGAACTCTCCCTTCAGAAAAAGCAACCTGGTACCCTTTGTCCTCCAATGCTAAAATGGAGACAAGATTTCCTTTGATTCCTGGTACAAACAAAACATCACTCAAATGAAGAGGGATGTTGGAATCTAGATGAAGAGAGGTGGTCCCAGCTCCTTTTATGGAATAACAACCATCATCTTCGATTATCACTTGCAAGTTGGTTTCCCTTTCTACCAAGTCCAAAAGATGCTCTCGATATCCTGTAATGTGTCGTGAAGCACCACTATCAATCAATCAAGTGTCACTGTTAGTTGGAACATTGCTTGAAAGAGCGGAGATGAATAGAAATCCCCCTGAGTCGTCTCTAGATTCCTTTTGAGGTGACACATCATCAACATTTGCAGTAGAAGCATGTTGCTTTGGTTTTGACATGCAATCTCAAGCATAGTGACCATACTTGTCACACCTGAAACATTGAATGTGAGAGATCCTTCTTCTTCTTTGGTTCAAGAACAAAATCTGATTTTTTGTCTCTATACCTTTTGAAATTGCCTTTTCTCCCTTCTCTTCCTTTCCTTCTGGAAGTTTGAGCAGCAAGAGCAGCAAGGACATGATTTTCTTCATTATGAGAGCTTCGCCCATTTCCTCTTGCTGCTAATCTGGATTCCTCTTGAATGCAATCAGCTCGAAGACGATCAAACTTGGGCAATTTAGATCTCCCACTAATGCTTTGGATAAAGGGCTCCCAAGATTGAGGAAGACCATTCAGTACCAACATAACTAGGTCTCTATCTTCAACTATATCTCCAATGGCACATAGTTGATCTCTCAACTCAGAAATCTTCATGAAGAAGGAGATGACTGAATCTCCTTTAGCCATTTTTATATGATGGAGTTGTTGTCTCAAGGCTAGGGCTCTACTGGTATTGTTGATCTCATACAATCCTTGTAGAGCCTCGAACATATCTTTGGTTCTCTTCATCTTGGAGATAATCAGCACAAGATGATCCTTCACAAAGTCTATCAAGATCTTCCTAGCCTTCGTGCCATTCTTCTTCCATTGAATCTTCTCAGCATCATCGGATGGCTCGGGCACATCATTTTCCACGAAATCTAGAAGATCATTTTCTTCTAAGGCAATAAGAACTCTGAATTTCCAAGAGGTGAAATTAGATGCACCATCAAGCCTATCTTCGACCTTGACTCCGTTCACCATCTTCGATACTTAGATAGACTGCCCTAGATAATTAGATGACTTGGCTGCTTAAACAAATCTGATCCGATCTTGCTTAAACCTGCTATGATACCATGTTAGTTTTAGACCAGAAATGTAGATAAGCAGCAATATAACACAATGAACAAAGAACACAACAAATTACCCTGGGAAAACCCTCCTTCTCGAGGGAGAAAAACCCAGCAAAATATCACTTATATATATACCGAATAAGAGCAGAAATCTTCTTTACAAATCAGACCCTTCTCAAGGACGAATGTGATACAATAAATGATGAGAATCTCTTCTTGATACAACTGAATATAAATCTCCTTGAAATCTGATCTGCTTCTAAAAAATGGCGATCTGCTGCTAAGTGCAAACTCCTTCTTGAGAAATGCGAATGAATTGATAAATTAATGAATGAACACCACCTTGTATATATACCAAACTAGGCGACTCTTCATCTAGGTTGGCCTCCTTTTATTTAAATAAAAATATAAAATATCATTTGTAACAAGGCTGACCTGCCTTGATAATTGTTTATTATTTTAATTTAGAGAGAAAAATATCTCTCGTCGCTATAACATTAACAGCCCCTACTAGGCTATCGTGCTCGCGGGATTGGATTACTTGTGTTCATGCCGGGGAGGAGGTCCCCCAATTGTGGCCTCCATGCTAGCTCAAGCCAGGCTAATAATTCCTGATGTTACCGATCAAAAAAAAAAAAGTTTATTCCAAAGGTTGTACGCTTTGAGATTTCTTATTTGGTCCCATGGATGTACTCACCGCACCACCAATGTCACGGGAACCAAGGTTACATAAACCCCACCTATTTCCAAACATGTCAACTGACTGATAAGAACAATGTTTGCACTTTCAGCATATTTCTGGTTGAGCCTCTCACAGGTGTCACACCCTTATATCTCCACATCACATCATTATCTCTCCACAGGCCTGCAAAGGAGTTCAATTTATGTGGTCTTTTCCCATCCACTATGTATGTGTAAGTGTATGAAAAATCCATTTCCTATTCACAACATCTGAAACATTGTTTCTCATCAAGCTGTCAGTGAGTTTGCTGTATTTTTGTTTCTCATTTCTGGTAACTATGATTTATCAAGGGTTTCGACACACAAAATAGCCTGTTGAGGAGTTATTTATCCATTATATGTGCGTAAGTGTATGAAAAATTCATTTCTTGTTCGGACCTCTGAAACATTACTTATTTCTCATCAAGCTGCCTCTGTGTTTGCTGTTTTTATGTTTCTCATTTTCAGCAACTATGGTTTATGAAGGGTTTCAACACACAAAATAACTTGTTAAGGAGTATTTTTCATAACATTTGCAAATATGATCAATAGCATCATGTCCCAGGGAATATGAGAGGTGGATTGCTCGCAGCATGATAGAAATTTTGGATTAATTTGAGTTCTTCATTCGGCACCCCTCCCTCTTGAGCCGACTGTGACAGAGGATACAGTGGTTTTCATTGATGTGGCCATTACATTAGGGTTTGAAAAGCCACCGAAAGTACATCAGAATAAATGCATGACTCGTAAGGCAAGAATGAATGCAGAATTATGCAGCAGGATGTAACATGCAAAGCTCTCCCAACTTGAAATACTAGCAGAACTGACTTTGAAATCCCTTACCAACAAGAGACACCAGAATTCATGTAAAATAGTTTTACTAATAATGTAATTATAATCCTGAGGTAGCTTGAAAGTAATTTATGGAGCATCCAATACAGTGAGGCGTTTGCTTGACAATATCCTTCGATCAACAAATTTAACAAGCCCAGTCGATGTCAAGCTAAGCGGCCCTAAGTTGCACAAATACGGTCAATTTCGTAGCTTGATGGGCTTTTCACTATTGCCCAATCTCCGCTGCTAAACTATCATTGATAAGATTTTGGATTTCAGATTTTCGCTGCAAGATATTTTCACAATTTCTTGTGGATAACTACTTGCGTAATGATATGTGAAAAGATTTATGCACATAAGCTCGTCAAAGCTAAAGTATTGACGAGTTGAATGAAAAAAAAATATATCGAGTAAAATTAAATGAGATATCTCGAATAAGGAATGACCTGGCGGGGAGGTCCGTCTGTTGTGGAGTCTGCGGGAAGGTCCCGAAAGAAAGAGTTGTCCCAATTAAGCTGTTCCAATTTCAATCTAGTCTTATTTTCTTGTAAAGAAGCCTGGGTAGAAGAAGCCATCACAGGAAATCGACGGCACAAGTACAAGAACCCGCGCCTCACCTGTGCATGTCCTGGAGATAAAGAAGATGAAGAAAGAAACGATGCAGGGGAGAGTTGGGCCGCCACAGGGTTGAGCCGAAAGTATGACGATAAAGGCGGTCGGGGAAGGCGTAGGGATCCGGCTGAAGTAGGTGTGGGAGGACAGCGGAGTGTGGCAGCGGAAGGAAGAAATAGGTGTGTGTGTACATGTCGAAACGTAGTCATAGTCTATATGAGATGTTGATGATCGTCGAAAGACCAAAAGCAGGATTTTTTCAAAGATTCACACTTTCAAGTTTTAGTTTGCGCGTCCGGATCTTAGAAACGTCGCATTTTATCTATCTTGGCTTCTTAGCAAAACGTCTATCCTTAGGACTAACTTTCGTGTTTCTATTAGCCTAGTCTTTGCAATAATAGAATGGAAGATTTTTAATAAAATTCTTAAGATCAAATTATGGAATAGAATGGAGAGGTTAGGTGTGGCAACATATTATAAGGTAGTCTATGAGTAAGTGAATGTTAAAACTAGCAATTGCATCTTAGTGTGCAATGGGTACGTCGAAGAGGTGTTGAAGGTAAATAGGGAAAAAAATTCTTTATTTTTTGTATACATTTGTGTAATGCATGAGATTAAGAGAAAATGATGGTGTTTGTGCAATAAATGTCTTAATAAATATGTGATAGCTTCAAATCAACTATGTATCCACATATATGGATCCATTATCTTTGAATCGGGAAGATAATCAGTCTCCATTACCAAAAGGCTCATGTTATGTTTACAATAGGGAGAGAGAGAGAGAGAGAGATAACAATTACACTTTGTTGCACATTGGGTATGCCAAATAGGTGTGGTAGTTAAAATAGGAAAAAATTTGGTCTCCATTACCAACAAGCTTATGTTTACAATAGGAAGAGAGGGAGAGATAGGGATAGAAAGAGGGAGAGCTAGAGGAGGAAAGAGCGAGAGAGAGAGAGAGAGAGCGAGAGAGAGCGAGGGACAATGAGATAGAGATAGAGGAATATAGAGATAGAGATGGAGATGGAGATGGAGATGGAGATTGAGGTGGAGGAGAGGGATATGGAGAGGAATGAAAAGAGATAAGGAGAGAGAGGAGAGAGGGATAGATAAAGATGTAAGAGATAAATATATAGAGGGAGAGAATGAGGGAGATAGAGGGAGAGAATGAGAGAGGTAGATAGGAAGTTATATAGAGATAGGTAGAGAGGAAGAGATATAGGGCTAGAGAGAGATGGAGAGGTAACAAGATAGAGATAGAGGGAGAGATGGAAGAACAAATATGGAGAGATAGAGATAGAGAGGCAAAGAGATATAGATATAGAAATCTAGGAAGAGGGAGAAGGACAGAGAGGGAGAGAGAGAGGGGGAGGGATGGATGGATAGAGAGAGGGAGAAATGTCTAGAGAGTTTGAGGGGGAGAGACGAAGATAGAGGGAGAGAGGAAGAGGGAGAGAAATAAATAGAGAGATAGAGAGGTAGAGGGAGAGATAAAGATAGAGAGAGATAGGGATAGAGAAGGAGAGGTAGATAGGAAGAGATAGAGAGACATAGAGGAAGAGGGTGAGGGCAAGATAGTGAGAGAGTGATAGAGAGATAGATATATAAGGATATATATAGAGGGGGAGGGGGAGGGTGAGAGGGAGATATAGACACAAAAAAAAAAAGGGTAGAGAAGTAGAGATGGAAAAATGGAGATACAAATATATGTAAGATCAATCGAGTTCACGAAAAATGTAATGAAAAATGAGTTTTTCTTAAGTGTACGAAGCATATAAATAAGCATAGATTAACTTGGATCCAATTATTATGTAAATTTAAGGGTTGTGTATTTGAAAATTTAGTAAATGCTAATTGGAGAGTTTGTCATACAGGGACTTGTTAATGGGTTGGGGAGGATGGTATCCCTCATGAAGTGTATAACTTACTAAAAATTATATTTCATATGTATTTGGTCAAGGGGTCCTTACCCCTCATATTACGAAGAAAAATTGAAACTATAATGAGGACTAATCAAGATGGCTCTTCAAGAATAGAGAAGATTTTATGGTTATATTTATGGAATCGTTCTAGAAATGAACACAACTCAACCTAGCATAAAAGGTGTGGACTTGGTGTAATGAGGTGGAAATAAGAGACCGAATATTTTTGGCTAGGAAAACTCTTCACTACCATGGGAGGGAATATCCATTCAGTGGAAGTCCCTTCTTGTGTGATTATGTAAAATTAGACCTTAATGTTCGGTATATTCTCAAAAGGGGAGGGCTTGCCAATTATATGGAGAGGTTTAATGGGTTCAAACCCATGCTTTTGGTGGAGTTCACTAGAATTGGAATCCCTGAGAGGTAAGAATATGATAATTTAAATGATATGTTTTGAAGGAGCTTATTGCTCAAATATTTGGTTGATTGAAGGAGGGAGGGAGGTTTATATGGGCCACAAGAATAGGGAATAAGTATTAAGATCATATCTTAAGGTTGAAGTTTTGAGGATTCAAATAAGCTATGCAAGGTACATTCTCTACATCATCCTTGGGATGAAGTGGTGCTCCAAATCATGAGGTTTATCACACTAGACGACCACTTCCAAGCCTTTTATATGTATCATTTTCCTTTGTCAAGCCATTTCCATCATAATTGTTTGATGACCTTTCCCTTATTTTTGTTATCCTCCATGGAATACTCTATTCTTGAATTCAATAAAGGAGTTGGTTTCCCCCTATACCAATTTTTAATCATTTTTTCTTAGCAAACATGCTTTATCCTTGAAATCACAACTTGTCATTGCAACTTGGAGCTATTATCCTACTTCTTCTTCATCACCCTAACATACTTGTAAGAAGGTGTAGCATTCTCATTTTCCCTCTTTAGAAATGGTATTTTCCTATCCTCTCAACCCTAAGTCTCTTTCTAAGGGTAGTCCTTCCTTTATCTCTACTAGTTCTAAGGATCGGAGTATAAGGAATTTGGGTGGTGGGGAATGTAGTCATGGAGCTAAAGTCCCTTCCAAGGAGAAGGGGGAAAGGTGATGGTAAAGGACCCTATAGTGGAGGACAAGCCATCGAGAGGGGAGAGGAGAAAACACAATATTAAGGGAAAAGGTAAAATGTATGAGGTGGACAACATTCATGTGCATGCTAAAATTTCTAAAGTAGAAGGATTATGTATTGGCTCTTCTAAATATCCTATTGATAATTCATAACCTTTTTCATCTCTTGAAATTGTGGCTTCAAATAAAAAAATTCTTGCTAACAAAACCAATGAAATGAACAAAGAAGTTATTATGTGCCATAAAATTTTTAAATAATTCTTCACTGAGATAAAGAAAATGAATTGAAAAACCTATTTAATAGTTAAATGGAAAATGCAATAGAAAAAATTGATAGATGAAAATGAAAAAACACCAAATGAAATGAAAAGATTGACATGTTAGAGAAGAACCTTATTGAAACTAAAACTAATGAGGGTGGCATATCTCAATAAAACCACCATTTAAGAACTTTACCAAAATCATCTAAATGCTAAAAGAGAGTAAAAAAAAACATTCCATTCTAGATCAAGCTCATGGAATGCCTCAAATAATGTGGTCTCATGGAATGCAATGTTGGCGGAATATGCACAAAATAGATTTTGCAAGGATGCTCTCAAAACCTGTGACTGTACATGGTTGACCTTCTTGACCATATTTGTTGTCTTGAGGACACCCTAAAATTTATTGAAGTAAGATGTCATTTAAACCTATGCCTGCAAATCTTACATGAATATAGTCTTAGCAGTATTTACAGTGATTTTGCATTTTGATTTGAATCCTAAACATGTTACGGCTGTTTTTTTTTCTTAAACATCTTTGCAGAAGTAGGCAAGTGGCATGAGGTTCAAATGGTAGTGAGATTGATGAATGATAAGAGAGTTAAAAAGATAATAGATGTAGTGGGATTGAAGGCCATAAAATGGTGTAGGAGACAAACCACATCCACAGACACGGGAGACAACAAAACATACATATAATTTATTAACAAAGGGAAAGAAAACTCTTTCGCTAGACAACAATCTCTGGTGATATGCCTCGACTAAAGCAGTCAAGAATATTCGAAGGTAAAATTTAGGTCCAGCCGATGAAAGTGTCAAGGCAAGGTAAGATGATTGCAACTATAAGTGTTTGGGCAAGAAAACCATGCCATTTTCGTGTTTCCTTCTCAACCTACTATTCTTGGGTTTTGACTCTTTTTTTATGAGCTGATAACATTGAAAAAAGGAGTTGTGAGAGTTATTTGATGATGTCTCTAGATTTGTTCCAATGACTACTTAAACTATTAGAACTACCAAATGGGACATTCGGTATGCTGCTTTATGCTGCCCAAAACACTTTCTTGTTGCTTTTTGGCTGAAAAGTTTTAGTGGTTATATTGCTTTCAACCCAAAAAGGCTTAAGACATTACATTGCTCAACAGAGTTAAAGGATTAAAGTAATTGAACAATCTGAGGTTTTAAAAACATGATAAGAAACATAAAAAATGCTCAGCATAAAAGATTAAAATTCAAGATATTAATATTTATCCATCACAAGCCATTGCATTAATCAAAACATTGTATAGTGTTAATAGCTTACAAAAGAAGCAACTCTCTTTGTAAATGGTCAAAAAAAAAAAGAGCAAAAACCTATGATCGTGTAGTTAAAGGGAGTCTGGTCTCTAAGCCATGAGAAGTGCATAAATTCAGACCCATGGGCGGGGTCACAGAGCGATTAATTTTAGTCTTTCATTAGTTTGTTTCGTATGCCACTTCACTGCATCTTTCTTCCAATTTTGGCATTTGTATCTCTGCATACATTTTCAAGTGTAGTTCACTTGTGACCAAAGGCGAGTCGTCTCATCTGCCCAAGCGAAGGAAAATTTTCGTCAACCTCTAGAGAAGAAACTGAATGATGTATGTTACAGTTGGGTGTTATAAATGCAGGGAAAAAAGTATAGGCAGGGTAAAAAATGACAGCGGACAACATATCCTACAATAAATGGTCACAATTAGTTCAATCGTTGGCAAGGGCTATTGATAAATATAAGTCGTTGATGAAAAAGTGTAGGGAGAAATGAGAGAGGATACAACTCAGGTGACGAAACCCTAGCTTTCACTCAGGCAAAATTCTTGCTATCTTTTCACAGTCGAGCCCACAATTTTTGAGTAGTACATGAATCCCTATGTGGATTCTCTTACCGTTGTTTTAGCTTCCAATGCTGAACGGTGAATTTGTGACGGGGAGGCTAAAAAACCAACGATGAGGTTGAAGTTTGTGGCACGCCAATCAGGGGCTTCCAACGCTAACAACTTAATAGATTCAATTGTCGAGTTTGCTGATTTGGAAGAAAATGGTGCTATGGAAGGAGAAGAAATTGTAGATATGAGGATAGAAAAAATGAGACACCCAGTACAAAATCCAAGGGTTCTCCCCAAATTGTTGAACGTGAAGAAAAGAGTCCAGAATATTCAAGCGTTGAACAAGGTAAATCCCTAGAGTTTCAATTGCTTGATGATGTTGTTGATCTCATTGTTGAACATCAAAATAAAACTATGATTTTGTTCTTTTTGAGAGAAATTCCTACAGAATCAGAATTTTACAAATGGGTGAGAATAAACTGGGAAAACAAGGGTTGGATGATCGAAACAATAAGGGGTTTAGGTAAGGGTTATGTTTCTTGCATGTTCAAATCTGCAGAACATGCCCAGGTTGTGTTGCAGTATGGTACCCAGATAATCTATGGACAAATTTGCTACCTCCAAGCTTGGACATTGGAGTTTCATCCTGAAGGACCCTCTCGTTCTCGTTATCCAATGTGGCTAGAGTTGCCTTTTTTAAACTTAGTCTTCTTACCATATCTCAATGACATTGTGGCACAACTAGGTAAAATTATTTGGTGCAAACAAAGCTCTGACAATTTTTCCAGTCTAAGGGTTCACTCGAGAGTTTGTGTAGAAGTGGACTTGAACAGACCTCTGATTGAGAATATTAAATTATATGGTCTTGGGCTTGAAATTGATCAGCCAATCATTTATTTGAATAAGCCCAATGCTTTTTTTTTCTATCGGCAAGAGGGTCATTTGATCTGAGATTGCCCTATTAAGAAAAATAGGGTTTCTTCTTCCCCTTCACAAGCCTCCCTAGCCAAAGTTGTCGCCAATCCTGCCTTAATGTCCAAGCCAATCATCAAAACTCCACCGCCTTCTACTCAAAAAATGAACAATAGTTTTCCCTCTTCTAGTCCTCTTTCTTCTATTGAATCCCCTATTTTGGCTAATGCATCTTACAAGGAGGTTATTATGAATGATGACTGGAAAACTGTTCTGAAACGTAAGGAACCTTCTTCCCCTTCCTCAAATTCCCATTCCCCTCCTAAGGACCTTGTTGCTCCAACTTCTCCTAGGTTGTTGAAATCCCCTAGTAGGTCTTTGTCTCCCCCTCCTAATTCTCGACAATGGTCCAGATCCCCTTCTGGTGGTTTAATTGAAAAATTGTTCAATGATCAAGAAGTTCCCATGTCTTCGCTATGGAGTCTTCCCACAAGAGGAGTATGATTCTCTTGATGTTTCACTATGAGGTTCAAAATATTATCTTGGAATGTGAGGGCTTTCCCACCCTCATCGCAAATTTAAAGTCAAGGACACTCTTGAGAAATGGAAGCCTGTTGTGCTTATGCTACAAGAATTTAAGATTGGTAATGAGAATTTAAATATGTCTCTTTTCAATCTATGGAAAGATGTTATGTTTGTTCATACCTTGCATAAGGAGGGCAGTGGTGGGGTTGTTCTAGGATTGGCTCCTTCAATTTCCATACATGTCATTGATAAGGGTGAGGACCCAACCCATAATTGTGTTTGGGCCCTCACCTTTATCAATGGTCAACCTCTTGGTTTCTATTCAATCTATGCACCTAAAAATCTGATAGAAAGAGTTTCTCTTTGGGACTGGATGTCTAAGAACCTTCCTTTTACGGATTGCGTGTTGGGAGGAGACTTTAAAATGGTGGAACATCATGAGGATCGCAGTTCGTTTAATCATTTTAAGCTTAGCCAGGAAGAATTCAAAAAATGGATTTATTGTAGGAATGTGCTTGGAGTTGTTGATCCTCTCCACAACCAATTCTCTTGTCATGCCAATAACTGGTACACTTGGTCTAATTGCAAATCAGGTAATGATAGGAAGTTGAGCAAATTGGACCGTTTCTATTTATCTTTCAATCTCGGGTTGGATAAGTTATCTCAGGAATTCTGGGTTTTAGTGGATTATTCCACAACGTTATCTGATCATTATCCTATTGTTTGTTCCTTGTCCTCTTTGGAGAATGTTGAGGTTGAGTCTTCTTCTCAACTCCCTTTTAAGCTTAATATTTCTCATCTTAAAAATAAAGAATGTGTTTCATCTTTAGTTGGGATTTGGAACTCTATTCCTAAACCTCTTGAAGGAGACTCATAGGTGAGATGGTGGATTTCTTCTATATCACAATGTGTTGAGTTCCTTCATTTATTCGAAAGAAGAATGGCTTGGAAACATAAATGCGGTGAAAAATCTCTCCAAGGACAGCTAGAACTTGCTCGAACTAAACTTAATCTTGATCCTCTCAATGAATATCTTCAAAAATATTTTGTTGTTACAAAATCTCAGCTACGAAAACTTGATCATTATAGAGGACAGGGTGCCAAAATTAGAGCCAGAAATCAATGGATCAAGGAAGGGAACAAGGGATCTAAATATTTCTTTAATCACCTTAACTATAAACATAAAAAAGAGAAAATTGAAGCTATAAGGGATGAAAGTGGACACCATACTGATCAATCAAAAATTATTAATCTGTTTCATAATTTTTATGAAAGGTTGTTCAAAGAAGAAAATAATTGGACTGATATCCAACATGTGTTGGAAGATAGCATACACGACTTTATTCCTAATATGATTGATCCAAGTTATAGCAAATATTTGGATAGAATTCTCTCTTTGGAGGAAATTGAACGTGTTATATTTTCTATGAAACCAAATAAGAGTCTTGGCTTTGATGGCCTTCCTGTTGAATTTTATCAAACTATGTGAAAGCATATTAAGGATGATTTTTATATGCTATATATGGAAGCTTTTCAAAGTGGTTCTTTGGGTCCTATTATCAACAAAGGTATTATTAAACTTATTCCTAAGGGGAAGAATGAGGATACCATTGTTGGTTGGCGTCCAATTACATTACTAAACACTTCATATAAAATTATTGCTAAGGCTTTAGCAATCAGAAATAAGCCCATTGCTCAAATGATTGTGATAGCTGAGCAAATAGGGTTTTTAAAAGGCAGATATATCCTTGATAACCTTATTTTGGCTTGGAAAACAATGGAATGGGCACAACAGTCAGGCCAAAATTCTTTGATAGTCAAGTTGGATTTTGACAAAGCCTACGACAGAATTCGTTGGAGTTTTATCCTTAAAATGCTTCATTGACTGGGTTTTGGTCCTAAAATTCAAAAGCATGTTCAAATGTTGTTTCGAGATGCTAATGCTCATTTGATTATTAATAAAAATATGTCTGACTCCTTTGAGTTACAAAGTTCCATAAGGCAAGGATTTCCCCTTTCTCCCTTTTTGTATGTTCTTACAGCTGATGCCTTGGGTTATTTTCTGCATAAATATCATCAAATGAAACTTATCAAAGGGATTTCTATCCCACAAAACTAGGTGGTTATGAACTCCCACTTTTTTGATGATAGTATGCTATTCTTGCATAATTATGAGGAGGAGGTGAACAATACATTGGAAATTGTTAATTTGTACTGCAACTTATCTAGCTCCCTTATTGCTCATAATAAAACTGAGTTTTTAATGATTCGGCCTTATGCTAAGCCACAATGGTTACCGAAAGAATGGAGGAAAATTAAGCATGGTGAGATAACTAGATATCTAGGTATACCCTTTGATTTGGGAGTTTCTCTTTTTGATATGTGGACTTGGTTCTTAAATAGAATTAAACATAAGTTGTTCAATTTTAGTAATAATTTTTTGTCCTTGGTTGGCAAGATTCAAGTGGCTAATAAGATTCGCATTGCTTCCCATGTGTACAACTCTTCTTGTTGGATGCCTTCCAACCAAGGGTATGAGGAGCTCAATAGAATAATCCATAAATTATTGTGGTCCAAATGGGATGGTAATGGTGGTTTTATTGCTTCTTCATGGTCTCATTGTATTCAACCAAAACACAAAGGTGGACTGGGGCTTATTGATCCCCAAACCTAAGGGATTTGTGTTACTGCAAAATGGATTGTGAGAATTGCCAACGAAGACGAACCATGGAAGATTTTAGTTCATCAGAGAATTATAGATGCTTCTATTAAGAAGAAGTGGCAAGAGGTTCATTAGCTGGATAAAATGCTATTACCTTCTCACTTTAGAATCAAAGCCTCTTTTCCCCTCCAATCTATTTGGAAAGCTTGAAAAAAAGTTAGCTTTTTTTTTAATTGGAATGGATCTTCCTTATAGACAGGGTTCAACTTTGTTTCTATGTCAATTTGGTGGAAAAAAAAAATTTCTTATCATGATATGCCATTAGACTTATGTTTCCCAAGACAAGCTCATTATTTGTTTAAAAAGGGAGTTAGACAATTTAAAGATCTTTGGGATTTTGACCTTTTTGACTAGGCTCCTTGGAACAACATTAATGAGCAGTATGGGTTGAGTTCTAGTTATGAACAATTCATAATTTTTATTAAATCTCTAGTGCCTGTTGATCTAACAATGAAGTTTTGTACTTCAAGGGACTATTTTTTCTTTAGAGATTGGAAATGGTTATCTTACAACCACTTCAATAATCTTCCTTTAAATTTTTTTTATTTATAGATGCTTCCTATTTGGAATATTACTAATCGTTTGAATCAAAAGTGGAAATGTAGATTTTGCACTAATTTTTGGTGTAAATTAAGTGCTCAAATATGGCGTTCCAAAGCTAATTTTGACTCACAGGTGTTGGTTTGGAAGATATTGCACTGCAAGCTACTTGTGGGAGATAGATTGAAGTGCATTGTGGTCCAACCAACAAATTGCCCTTTTTGTAAGGGTGTTGAAAGTATTAGGCACATTTTTTGGGATTGTGCTTATGTTAAAAGGCAATGGTTTACTATTTTTAGAGACTTCTCAACTATTTTTATTTATGACTTAAGTTGGAAAGAGGTTGTTTTTGGGCTTGGTATGCAAAGGGATGTGATTGTTGATTCTATTCGACATGTTACTTTGAAAAATATATGGAGGAATAGGTGTGTTGCAATGTTTTCTAATAATTTTTGTCAGGTTGTTGGGACTTTACGGATTTACTCTGACATATGTTTTCAGGTGGCTTTCCTTTTTTCACAGATTTAGGTAATACGTAAGAAGAATGAGAGATTTAAACATCAGTTGCAGTAGATTAAAGATCAGATTGTGAAGTTTTAGCTAGATAATAAACTTGATCATAATGTTATACAACTTTTGTCTATGTAATTGTATTTCTTGTACTGCTTCAGTGAGTGTCATTGGCTCCTGTAGATATTGTATAGTTTGCCTGGATTTTTGGCTTGTCATATTTTACAGCTACCGTTGGTAGCTTTTTGTAAATTCTTTTGCTTTGTTCAATACAAAAAAATATAAGTCGTTGATTAAACTTTTTAGGTTGATCTTGTTCGTATTGGATATGCCTTCAGCATAAATTAAAATCTAATAGAGTTGTCTCAAATTTTTGGGAGTGATATAGGTATCAAATAGGATTATTCTAATAGGAATGATTTCTCTATAGATCATGAGATTTAGTTGAATTTTTTTGGATTCAACTATGTTTGTTTATTTGTATCGATATTTTGAATCATATTCAGTGATTCATCATTAGAAAGAGGTTTATTCTATATCTTTGATTTTATTTGGGTTATATATTGATAAGCTAAAAGATCGGGGTCTACTTGATCAACTATATGGTAAAACTCTTACTTTATCTCAACAACCTAATTCTAATGGCAAAGACAACCTAAGGTTTGAGAGACCACTTGCAAGATTTAGAGCTCTTTTCCAAACATGTAAGTATGTAGGTGAATATCGAAAAAACTAAAAATATGATTTTCCCTTTGACAAGGAAGAAATATTTTGACTTTCAGTTTTAAGGAGTGTCTCTTGAAGTGTTATCAAAATGCGAGTATTGAACTAGACTTTTACAATAAAATTAGTTGGGACACATGCAAGACAAAAAGGATACAAGAGGGTTGGAGAGGTCTTTGTGTAAGAGGTGTTAATCAATATCATAGGAGACAAGGGTCACCTATAACCAAAACAACCTTCCACACAAGGAGATCGATATAAATTTTATGAAGTTAGAGAATTCATTAGATGTAAAAATAAAAATACCGGGATATGGTGTTGTACACCATTGCATAAAAAGTTATATTATAATGTAATTAAATAATTATTTAGTTGTGGTGCACCTAGGAGGTGTATTTAGTCATATTAAATAATTATTTGGGGACCACTTGTAATGTTGTATTGTAACATTGATTTATTATATAATTTATGGGAGACATGGGATAATAATTTAATATTGGCAAAAATATTTAATAAAGTGAAAACTTAGTACCCAATATTAAATGAGGGGTCAATGATTTTGTGTTCCCATGGTTTTGTGGCACATGTTTTTATCATACCACTTGGTTGTATTTGTGTGAGCTTGTATATATAAAATTAAACACATATTTAGTGGTTAAGGTTGGTTGGATGAGTGGGCTATCATTATTGAGCCTTTCTGAGGAGTGTATATGTGAAGCATGGCATGGGATGTGTGGATTCATGCTTAAACACACGAAGGATGCATTAGAGAGGCTTGATGTTTCAGAAGTATTCATGGTAACTTTGTAAGTGCATGTATTGTTTATTTGTTGAATAATAGATGGATTATGGATGCTTTTGGAGGTTGGGTTTCTCCCTCTTGAGGGTTTTCCTAGGGTATATCTTGTGGCTTGTCTATTTTGATCTATGCATTATGGTTATTTTGTAAGCTTTCATGCATGTTTTTCTCTCATGGGGTTATGTAGGAAATAGATTAAGATTGTGGATATAATGCATTATTTTCTAACAAGTGGTATCAAAGCTTTCATGGTTGTGGGAGGTGTGAGCTCTCATATTTTGTTATAACCTTTGTTTAAGTATATTTGGTGCAAAGTTGAATCCATGGCTATGTAGGATAGATCTAAGGCATTACAAGGTATGGAACACATGTTGTAGGTGTTCTTTTATAGATTTGAGCTTTTGGGGTTTGAAAATTTGTTGGGTTTATTACAAATCTAAGGCATGAGAAATTTGAGTCAAAAGGATTTCTTGGATTATGCTTTCATTTGAGGGTTTTGTAGAGAAAATTTTGCAGATCACCTCTTGAGACAAAATGTACTTCACTGTTAGATCGAAGATGGCCGAGAAATGAAAAAATATAAAAATTGACCTATTTTGGCCACCATGAAAAATACAAAAAATCTCCCCTCCTTGCCTTAGTTGTACGACCGTACTGTCATCTATAGAATTAAAAAAATATTAAATTTTTTTAAGTCTGCGACTTTTAAAAATATTTTCTTATGTAGTATTAAAAAAATGGAAATTATTGAAAAAAAAACTAAATTAAAAATATATATTAAATTGGGGGGTCCACAGACCCTTGCCCCGTACCACCCTTGACAGACGATTGTACATCGATTGACAAGGTTGGTCAGTAATACATAACCAATCCTGTCAGCTTATGAGTCACCCCAGCTGACGGACTCTCGATCGATAGGGGCTTAGCCCCTTCAACAGGGCCCCCGGTTCACTAAGTGACCACGGGCCCCCAAAAATTAGTTTGTCGAACATTCAAAAATTAAGTTTAAAAGATTTTTAAATTTTTCCACTAAAACTCATCCCAAGCGCCATCAGCGTGCCACCATTGTCGGTGGGGCTTTCGACTGGCCACCAAGTTGCCCCCCATAAGCCTAATTAGGCAACTTTTTTAAAACGAGCATAACTTTCACCCAAGATGTCAAATTTTTGACTTTTTATACTCGTTGGAAAGGTGGTTCCAAGCACTACATAGTGGTATAGGTTTGGTTTCATGGTTTTGATATTTTTATCAATTTTTGGGGCCTGAAAGTCAAATTTTCTTGATTTCATGGTTTTAAGCATAACTTTTACCTAGGAAATCAGATTTTCAATTTCGAATAGGTGTTGGAGAGCATGTGTGTGTAATACACAATGGATCAGGTAGATTTTTTATTTGTGGTGCAAGAAGAGTATTGTACTTGTTTGATTACTTGTAATTTACTAAGATTCAGGGTGTGATTGCACATGAGCATCCAAACGAGTCAAGAGGTGAAACCTTAAGGAAGTACATGGTTTTTATATGATATTTATGATGATACAATTGATTATCAGTTTAGTGGTTTATGGTATAAGTTTACAAGTGTTTTTAGAGTTGGAATTTGATGGTGATAGGTACACATGTTGTCTTTGGTTTTGAGGGCATGCATTGACATGAGTAGAGACTTGGAGTCTTGTGTGGGTGATAGTTGAGTACAGGTATAGTGTTGGGGATGATTATGGTGTCATGGATATTTAGGTACATTTGAGTATTGACATGATATGATCATGTATTTGGTTGTTTGGTGGTGATTCAGTTTGGTGTTAGGAGGTTTTTCATATCTCCTTGATGCTTGTATAGTTCCTTGACTATGGTTACTCATTTGTGGACATGTTTTGAAAAATCATATATGAGATTAATTTGGTATTTAAGTTTTGTTGTCTATAAGATTATCTTCCTTGATATCTCAGTTTGCAGGTTACTAATGTGATGATGAGTTTTCATTCTTCATTATTTGGATCTTCGAGTTATGTAGTTGTGTGGGTTGGCCACCCATTTAGTTGCAGTGGGATGACTCAATTGTGGATTGTCTATATCCATTAGATTGATTTAGTGTTGATGTAGACTTTGTTAGTTGGCCTTGTCTATGGTCATTTGTGTATTGGTATGTTTCTTTGAGATGAGAGGATGGATGATTAGAGTACTTGATTAGTTGGTTATTGGGACTTGTAGCATGTGTTTTTATCATGATGTCATGATAGCTTGGTTATATTTTATTGGTTACACATGTTGATGGGAGCTTTTTATAGTGATGATTTAGTGATGTAGGATTGATTCCTGATGTTTTATGGCAGTTGTATCTTCTTGGCTTGGAGATGTTAGTTCTAATTGTTCTCTATAGTTGTTGGAATTACAGTTGAGTGTGTGTAGACCATGGATGATCTTCATTTAAGATATGGTTGGACCATGATGCCATGTGTAGTTTGGTATCACAGTTCAATGGAAGTTATTAGTAGTGACATGATTCATTATTAGTGATGGATGATCTTCTTTAGTGTTTGTGGATGTCTTGGAGGATCTCTTAGATCTTGTTGTTGTAAAAGATTTATTTCACATTTACAGTTTCACCATTAGGATATGGTTATCTTCATGTGATTAGAGATGCTGAGTCTTAGTTTAGAGTGTGTTTGGTATTGTGTCTCAGATAACTCTAATTATCGGATTGTGTATTGGCATGATACATGTTCTCTTGATACTAGTATGGTATGCATTTTTGCATGTGATCTCCTAGGAGGAGATGGTTAGATCATGATGTCATGTTGGATTCTTGATTTTGTGGTCGGAGCCTTCACATTTATCTTGTTGGTTTTCTCAGTATTAAGTATATTGATCATTTGCTTGGGAGCTTCATGATAATGCAGTGTTTCATTTAAAGCTTAGCATGGATTGATCATTGGTAGGTGCTCATAAATACTTGGATACTTGGGTGAGGTTGAATTTCTCTTGTGATTAGAGATATTTGCTTGAGATAGTTACTCTTTGGAGGTTTTAGCAGGAAGATCGACGAGCCTTTCACCTAGATATGTATGTGAGTTCATGATGGACCTTTAGAGGACATTTTTCATGGAGTGAATCATGATGACCTGGTTATCCTAAAGGAGCTTTCTCATTGCCCATCTTATTTTTAGATGTGTTATGTTTTATGCTTTATCTTTTACAGATATGGACCTTGAGCTATGGTTAGTTGGTTCTGGAGGATCCATTTTGAGGGATGGTTGTCATGATTATCTCATTGTGCATATGATTTTATGTTATCATTCATTAATGAGGAGTTTATGAGATGGTTATTGGGTTTATTTCCTCATTTTGGGAATGGTTATCTTGAGTTTGATCTTCTTGGTTAAAGAGGCTTACATCCATGTTGTTATTACATGATTCATATGTTGTTCTTGATCTATGAGATTAAGTGGTTGGGTGTTGTTGAGGATTTTTATTTTGGTTTGTAAGAGATCATATTTGATAGAGCGTTGCACTTTCGAGGTGTTGCTAGAAGGACATGTTATGATTTATAGGTTTTCTTCCTTCATTTTATGGTTCATTCTTGGAGGTTCATGTTCTTATGATTTGGGAGGATTATGGTGACATGTTGTGAGAGAGTATGCAACTATTGGTGTTGTATGTGTGGATCATTATGGTTATTCTTGGTACTTCATGTTTTGATCATTTATCATACCTTGATGTAGTATTGATTGGTAGATATGATATGCTTTGACATTACCCATGCAGTGGGAGTTCCTGGATATGTATGTTCTTTATTGACAAGTTTGATACAAGGATCTTATGATTGTGATTTATGGGTTGCATATATTGTCGGCATGAGTTTAATGATGTTGTTGATACCTAGGAGGTATGGATGGTTGGATGTTATTTCTGATCATGTAGGTTTTACCTTTGACAAAAGCTTGGATCCTTTGTTATCATTTAGATTTAATGCTTGTGTTCTTTGGATTGGTGCATCTTCACCTTAGCATGCTCCTTTTCTTCCATTGGTGGCATGTTGGATGATGAGAGGAGTTCTTCCTTGAGATGGTAGTCACTTTGGTTTTATTGCAAGTATCTTGATGGAGCACGATAGCATGTTGGAGATTCATGTGATTACATGTATGGTTATGACAATGTATTTCATTTATTGACCCTTATGCAATATATACAAGTGGGAGAATTTTGGGATATGGTGTTGTACACCATTGCATAAAAGGTTATATTATAATGTAATTAAATAACTATTTAGTTGTGGTGCACCTAGGAGGTGTGTTTAGTTACATTAGATAATGTAGAGAAGGGGGATTCGTTGCTCACAAGTCTCTTGATTACCAAGAGATTTCCAAGGAATGAACTACCCTAAACTACCTTAGACTACCTAATGAGTTGAATAAGATGAAAGGGATTGCAACAAGTAGATCAAAAGAAGAGTTTCATAAGTGATAATAGATAAATAGCTTCAATAATTGAAAGAGGAGATCGATCACTGAGATTTTTGAGATAGAAGGAGAAGTTATCAGCCAAAGGACGGTAGAATGGGAGCAAGACATCAACACAATGTGCTTAAGTCCCAGAGACACACTAACATCTTGTACGAACAATGCACTAAGCTTTTAGACAAAACTTTAAAGGATTTTCTAACTATTCCAGATTTGAGGCATGTTTAACCTATTGAATTAATGAAATATGAAAGTATAGATAAATGAAAAGGAGGGAAAATAACTGACTCACACAAGGTCTTGTGCTTCGAAGCCTCTTGTAATTCTCTGCACAAACAACCTACTCACAAGGTGAACGAGAAAAAATGTTGGGGCAATTTTGGGGCTTGCCATAGTCAAGCCCCTATTTTGGTGTTCCCACCTCCACAAACCACCAAATGGATAGAGATAATAATATACACAAGAGTGATAAAAGAAAACCTCGCTCAAAAAGGACAACCCATATCACGAGATAAAGACACAATAGATAATGTGCTAGCAAATAGACAAGAATAAAGAGAGCATTACCAACCGTTTGTAGCTCCCTCTTAGCTTGATAGACACAATGTTGAGTGCATGCAAGAGATCTCTGGCTATTGGAGAGACTTCAATCCGGTAAATATTTGTCGTAGAAATGAGATGGAGAAGAGAAGAGCAAGAGAAGCAAGTTAGAATGAGAGAATTATACAAATGAGAATGAAAAGAGAGGTTTTGTTCAATTGCATGGGTGGGAAGATTTGTTACTCTCAGAATTCTACCACAAAGACACATGTCAAGGGTCAAGAATTATAAGATTCTATGTTTGAACTTGTGAAAGTACGGGTACACCAGTGTGTTGTGCGGATGTCCAACTCATCATTTCATCATAAACGAGGTGGCAAACTTTGTCGCTTCATCGTTGGTCCTTATGGAATTGAAATTGTGAAATTTTGACTCATAAGGTTCTTGTCATAAATGTGGCTATGTGCCATAAATACAAGGGTGAAATGCGTAAAGTGAAATTTCCATGGGGTGCAATTTTATGACATTACAGATAATTATTTACGGACCAGTTGTAATGTTGTATTGTAACATGGTTTATTATTTAATGTGTAGGAGATATGGGATAATAATTTAATATTGAGGAAAATAATTAATGAAGTGAAAACTTGGTACCAAATATTAAATGATGGGTCAATGGTTTTGTATTCACATGGTTTTGTGGCACATGGTTTTATCTTACCACTTGGTTGCATTTGTGTGAGCTTGTATCTATAAAAGCAAACACATGTTTAGTGGTTAAGGTTGGCTGGGTGAGTGGGTTGTCATTATTGAGTCTTTCTAAGGAGTGTATATGTGAAGCATGGCATGGGATGTGTGGATTCATGATTTGACACATGAAGGATGCATTTGGTAGGCTTGATGCTTTATAAGTATTCATGATAACTCTATAAGTGCATGTATTGTTTATTTATTGAATAATAGATGGAATATGGATGCTTTTGGAGGTTGGGTTTTTCCCTCTTGAGGGTTTTCCTAGGGTATATCTTGTGTTATCTTGTGGATTTTATATTTTGATCTATGAATTATGGTTATTTTGTAAGCTTTCATGCATGCTTTTCTCTCATGGGCTTATATAGGAAATGGATTAAGATTGTGAGTATGATGCATTATTTCCCAACAAAAAATCAATACAATATATATGAGGAAACCCTTATTATAAAGAAAAATATAAAACTCTAAGACATAACTAGATCATCACAAATTTCTTAATCCTATGAAATGAGACACATAAAATAAATAACCTAAGTAAGCTTAAGTATGTAAGTGTGAATAAAACCTAATGTCAAACTAGTTAGGTAACATACCATGTTCACACCAACAAACCCCTTTAGTCCAATTTAAGAAGTATGAAAAACATACAAAAATGAAAGGATGGATCCTAAATACAAGGTCATGTTAGGTACCCATGTACAAAAAAATCTCACAAGCAAAGTAAAAGAGAAAAACTTGTAGGGAAAAAACCTTGTCCAAAAGAGAGAAGATGCAAAAAAACATGCAGAAGTGAAAGAAGGAAGGAGGACTCAACATGACCCTTCAAGGACTACTCATGTCATCAATGTAAAATATACGTTCTCTTGATATGAGAGACAAAGAGAGAGACTATGTAGCCCCCAATAATTTGTAATCTCCTCTAATGATGGTAGATGCTTGACAAAGGATGATGATGAAGATCCATGAAGACCAAACAACATTCCCCCTCTTGGGAGGAAAAATCATGATGTATGATGATTTTATCTTTAAAATCTACTCAAGTGTCACCATGTAGATATAAAACTATACCATAATCAAATAAGGCACAAGCCCAAATGAAGAAGGTGACAACCCAAGATCATGTGCAAATGAATGAAGAACAAGATCCAAAGATGAAAAGGGCGTGACAAAAACTATTATGGGACTATCATTAAAGAGGATATGGATGTCCTCGAGTGTGTCCTTCGAGTATACAAGGTGGGATACACAAAAAACCTATAATATTTATCAATTACTCACCCTAAAGTATCAAATTTAGAAGACTATAGTGCAACTACTACAAAGAATAACTTAAAGCAACAAATGGTGAAGATTATGTGATCTCAATGTATGTCATCCAACTACACTAGTCATCCAATGATGATGTGTTTAAACATAAGATGCCTAAATATGCACACATAAAGATTAATATAACCATGTTGGAAAATAAGAATCCTCAGCCTCAAGATAGTAACTTGAAGATAAAGAAGATGAAGCCTTTGAATCTATATTAGGATTTATAAAATCCAAATAATTAATAGATGTATCTATACAAAGAGAAGGATCATGACAAGCCTCAATGTCATCACAACTATCAAGAACCACCAAATAATCAAGTTTATCTTTTGTATCATCATTATATAGTAGGTTATCGCAATCATTAAGGGGCACAAAACTATCCATAAAAGGACCATATATGAAAGGAGAGTGATGTTAGTCTCCATAACTATCCCAATTTTTGGTTCAAAGAGTTTGTGGGAACTCAATATGTGATATCGAATACACATTGTATGTCATCCAACTACACTAGTCATCCCACGATGACATGTTTAAACATAAGATTCCTAAATATGCACACATAAAGATTAATTTTCCCATGTTGGAAAATAAGAATCCTCGGCCTCAAGGTAGTAACTTGAAGATAAAGAATATGAAGCCTTTGAATCTGTATTAGGATTTATAAAATCCAAAGAATTAATAGATGTCTCTATACAAAGAGAAGGATCATAATAAGCATCAATGTCATCACAACTATCAAGAACCACCAAATAATCACCACCAAATAATCAAGTTTATCTTTTGTTTCATCATTATATGGTAGGTTATCACAATCATTAAGGGGCACAAAACTATCCATAAAAGGACCGTATATGAAAGGAGAGTGATGTTAGTCTCCATAACTATCCCAATTTTTGGTTCAAAGAGTTTGTGGGAACTTAATATGTGATATAGAACACACAGTGTCAAAATCAACACTACTACCAATCAATCCAATGACATGATTATTTTTATTTCTCCATGCTATCTTTTGATTAGGTGTACCTACTTTAGGGACAATTCCATGAAGATGGGGCAAGAGATGAAAACACCTAAGATATTTCAAGATGTTATCTTGCCAAGACTTATAGTTCCCTTTGTTTAGGATGATTATAGAAGGATGAATTTTAAAACTCATGTTTACAATGATAAACTCCTTATATATAGATTAGAGATCAAAATATGTGAAATTGGAACCCTCGTAGCATAAAAGATGGGATCATGTTTATAAAATATTTAAATTAAAAGTCAAAACAAAAAGAATAAGTTCAAATTAAAATAATAGGTACCTTGTGAAATGTCAATAAAACTATGTAGATTTTTGCAAAGTATGTGAGACTAGCTTTCCAACATCTATTTATCTATGAAAATTTAATATCATATGCTTGTTACGGTTTGGTAAAAAATAACCCCTTTCTACAATAAAAGAAGTATAACTAGCACTATTTGGAGACACCACTAGCTTTGGTTGAGTGGTGATGGATAAAGGGAGCAACGAAGGAGTAGAGAAATAGCCCATGGTAGTGATATCCAAGCACCCAAAAATAGTCTTGAGCAAGTGGAAAGTTTGACGAAGTGGTTGCAAGTCATAGTCCTTATCCTAGGTGACTAGGGGCTCCTTCAAAATTGTCTCTTAAAAAATTTGTTGTCATCAATCCACATCACATCTTCACTTTTAAAATCAATTAAATTAATTATCTATTTAATTAATTAATTAATTAACCTAACCCTTCTTCTAGTATTAATTAAGTAAACTATACTATTTATTTAATTAATCAATCATTTATCTAAATTCTAACCTTAAATAAATAAATAAATTTTTTTTTATGTGAGTTCATCATGCCCATTCCTAAAAGTTAACTAAATTAAATGTATTTATTTATTTCATCATTTTCCTCTCACATCATTAATACATTAAAATTAATTATTTAATCTAACTAATCATTGTACAACTCAAAACATTGTCAATCAAGGCAAATCTTATTCAAATCCCTAAAATGAACACTTCTCCTAAAAATGAATTTACATGTAGAGTTGATCCATGCTTCCCACTTCTCCAAAAAACTTCTCATGGAATCTCATCCATCAATTATTCCATAAAGATCTTTAACCCTTCACATTGTTTTAAAAGGGGACTTTTTGATCTTCCGAAAAAGTCCTTTTTAATTTTCATCATCCACCATTTTGCAAGAATATCTCATCCATCAAATCTTCTTGAACCATGGAGCTCATATTATGAGCCAATTAGAAGTTGTCACTTGGAGATCTCTCATGCCTTCAAATCTCTCAATAAATCCCAATCCTTTATATCTAAATTCAATATTATCCATTGATCAATCATCCCAAAAATCTATAAATAGCACCTCTTGTAGGCTATTTTTATATAATCCATAAACACAAGGTTATATTGTTAGAGTAGCATCCACATACCTTCAATTCAACATCCAAAATCTTGAGCAAATCCACACTCATAGTGTGTAACAAGAGGCAATGAGAAACTTACTTAGACTCTTTCATCTTTGGGTGCACTTTCCTCTTAAGCTCAAACAAAGGTGACAATTGGACATGAGGTAAAAGTTTAAATTTGCATGTTTGATTCTTTTATTTTTGTCTCTTTCTCCCATGTACACATTTTGGAACACTTGGTGGAACCCATGCCCTTAATCTAACATTTTCTTATAAAGAATTATGATTTTTATGCTAAATGTTTTTTTATTGGTGTGCTCACCTCTATTTTTGGCATTTGTGTAACTCATTTCATTGTATTTTCCCATAGCATGACATATCTACCTACATTATAGGAATACCATGACTTGACAACTCAATTTATTTTTATGGTATTATTGCAAATTTCTAATATTTTGAGGCTATTTTGCATGATTTTTAATCCATCGATTGTTTTGTAATTTTCCTAACTTTTTGGGTGTAGATTAACTATTTATTTTATAGATATCTCACTCTCTTGGGTTGTTGTTCCAATTCAACATTTTTCATTCCTATATTAGTGTCTCCGCATTTTTATATCATATTTTCTCTATGAATCAATTCCTATATCCTCAATATTAAAATCCATCATCTTGGATGATTTTGTTTCATAATTTATTGGTCTATTAGCATATCTTGTCACCCATGTCCTATTTACATGCTTATTTGACTATTTTTGTGTTGGGTAACCTTTTGTTTTTGTAGGTTCAGTTACATTCCATCAATCCCTATCACAATTTAGAGCATACACACCTACATCAATATTTCCATTAATAAGTGGTATTATGCTTCATGATTTAGCTCATTTGCATCCCATCCCTAAACCGATAGATTAAATCATTTTAGACCTTTCAACCATTTTTCATTTTTATTATCTCCTTAACACATTAACCTACCTTCCCATCATTTCTCGATCTATGTTTAATAGGATTTTATTATTATTTAGGAAATTTTTCCTTATCTATATATCATTATGTTGTACAAGTTTATGTTTTGGCATTTACTTTTTCTTAGTTTGCACACCTACCCCTATGTCAATTTAAACCTAAGTAAATTGACAGCTACATAGGTAAATTCTAGTAAAGGTTTGGTGTTTTCATCTCAATTTAGTGTATTTGCTATATCTTTAGTGTTTCTATTTCTTCATTGATGTATCCACTTTGAGATAGAATTCGTTCATTTTCCCTTAGGTTTTGTGTTAAATTTTGGTACTAATATAGTTTTGTAAGTAAATTGTTTTTCCAAGACCATGGAAAAACTACTAAAGTATTTTTTGTAGGTTCAATTATCAAAGGACTTATCCTTTTCCATCAGCATAGTTGCATAATTAAATTTTCTATAAGAAAGAACATTCTTTTCATGCTTGTGAAATACTTGGTGTGTATACTCTCTCCTTGTATCGAAAGGTGATATTGAATATCAAAAGCACTATTTAATTATTTTTTGTTTAGTTTAGAACCTAAGAAAATTAAGTTGAGTATGCTCTTTCCTCACACTGCAAGGAAATATTGGAGATCAAAAGAGATTGATTGTCTTCCCCCTTTGTGGGTCTAGTGTGTACTCTCTCCTTGTATCGAAAGGTGATATTGAATATCAAAAGCACTATTTCATTATTTTTTGTTTAGTTTAGAACCTAAGAAAATCAAGTTGAGTATGCTCTTTCCTCACACTACAAGGAAATATTGGAGATCAAAAGAGATTGATTGTCTTCCCCCTTTGTGGATCTATCTCGGATTCCATCACCAAGGGACTAGAACCCTTACATTTTGGTGGGGTGTATAAATTTGGGAGATAATCATGACTCTCTAATTAGGAGGATATTTGTTGGTATATGTTAATATTGCAATAAATTTATACCTTGTAAAGTGAAAGAGGAGAGTGGACTAATCTCTCTCACCAAGCAATTAAGCATACCCTCTCATTTGATAGAATTTGGTCTCTTATATCTTAAGTATATCAAGGGAATCCCCTAGCAAGCTTGTATATCCTAGATAGTACTTATCAATTGTGTTTGGTTTTAATGCACCAATAAGTGGTTAGCCCTAGGAAGTTACTCATCTTGTGCCCCTAGAAACAAGTTTGTAGGCCATGTATACTCTCCTCTCATGTCATTGAGTGATCTTGGGTGATAAAAAATGGTTAGTGTCTCATATGGGCCATACATTCAATACCTAAATAAGGCATGGTAGTTGGCTTACAATCACTGACTCTTACTTAAATAATCTAGGATGTTTATGTTTTTGGAATGTTTCCTTATGTGAAACTTGTGTTTATCCTTAAAATCCAAATGAAACATTTGAAACTCCAAGAAAAATCTAAAATCAATCTTTGAATTTGACTAACACCCAATCATCTTGTTGAAGTTGAAATAAAATATCCAATTTCCATAAACCACTGAATAAAATCCTGACTCCCAAAATCAAACATCCTTCAAACCAAATTGTATTTCACCTTCATTGTCTGAAACCACAACCTTAAAATCTAAACCAATAACCAAAATCATCTCAAACCATAATCCTTGTCCTAATAATAATCCCAAACCATCTCCATGACCCTAAACCAAATCAAAATCAACCTTTCATTATGTCTAAATTATTATTTTTTTAAACCAAGACCTTTATCAAACCCCTTCATCATCCATTTTTACTTTAAGCTCGCTTAATAAATTTCCTATATTAAGTTAGAAAACCCAAGAATATAAATGAAATCTTACTTAAGAACTTGCTTATTTGAAGTAAGAAAATCAAACATCCACTTCAACTAAATCAAACTATAGGCCTTGACCATAAAAGCACTTTTTATTTAAACCAAACCAACCTCTAAAGAAAACACCTTACATCACAACCAACTCAACACATACCTATCAAATCAACCCAACCAACCTTCAACCTCAACCTAATCAACCACCTTCAAACCTCAACAACAACCTTTAGCAAACAAATCAAATCCATTCAAGGTTAAGCATTCCCATTTGACCAAATTCCACATCAAACACTTAAAATTAAATCTCCACCTTTGAATCAAACCATCATTTTATGTCAATTATAACTATATATAAAGCAAGGAAAAGCATGCATAGATACAATGGTATGTGCATGCAAATGGGGGACCAAAAAGAGATCTTAAGTGGTCAATTTTTTTAAATCAATAAAAACTGATTTTAGATGAGAAATTGAAGATAGTCACAGTCAAAATTTGAAAATATGATAAGAACAAGAGTCATAGTGCTCTAAATATACTTTTTAAATTTTTTTTTTAAAAAAGTTAGCAACTAAGATCTTCAATTAGTAGCACCAAATAACCTTCCACACACACAAGAGAGAAGCAACAACAAAATATGATATTTTACCAATCAAGAACATAATATGGATATAATATTCACAAGATGATATTACATGCAAGAGAATATTTTCTTATATAGGTAAGGTGAAACCTAGGAAGGCATAAGATTAGGACAAGTTTCATAATCATATGCTATGAGAAAAAATAGATAATGATGCAAGGATTGCTCTAGAAGCTACCTAAGTAAACTTAACTACTAAGTGTGAATAGGTCCTAGAAGGGGACCAATTAGGAAATAACCATTTTCACACCAACACCCCCTTAAATTTTAACTTAGGGATAAATGAACCAATACAAGATACAAAATATGGGTCTTGGTAAAAAGGCTTGATGAGGTACCCATGTATAAACAATCTCTCACAAATGGAGAAAAGGAGACAAAACCATGTGAAAAAACTCATCTCCAAAAAAGAGAAAACATGAAAAATGAAGGAAGGAGGACTCAAGAAGACCCCCAAAGAACAAATTACTTCACCCCAAGCATCGATTGCAACTGAAGATAATGAGGTGATGACAAAGGTTTAGTGAATATGTTCACAACCTACTACTTCGCAGGAAAGTACTCCAAGATGAGAACACCATCTTGGATGAGTTTCTTGATGAACTACATGTGGATCTTGATATTCTTAATATGTTGATGCTCCACTAGGTTGCATGAGAAATGAATGGCACTTTTATTATCACACCAAAGAGTAGTGGGGTGATCACGAGGAAATCTAAACTCAATTTTCAACTAACAAATCCACAAAATCTCTTGATTAACCAAGATTGTACCTCAATACTCAACTTTTGTCGATGATAATGCATTATTTTTCTTCTTCTTGCACATGACCATGCAATCTAACCAAAACAAAGGCAAAAAAACTAAGCCAAAAGTAGACTTTTGATCATCAACATCACTAGCCCAATCTAAGTTAGTGAAGCCTACAATTTGAGAAGCTCTTGATGTGTAGTGAATGTAAAAGTTTGATGTGCCTTGAATATACCTAAAGATACATTTGGTTTACTTTCATGACTCTCATGAGGCTCTTAAGAGAAATGAGATACAAGTTTAACTACAAAGAAAATATCAAAAAATGACTCGTGTCAAGTAAAAAAGATTACCAACCAAATTTTGATACAAGGTAGGATCAACTAAAGGAGCAGTGCAATTGCAGACAATACAAAACCTAATCATAAAGGTGTGGGGCAGCCTTGTAACCAACCATTCTAAATCTCTGGAGCAATTCTAGAGTAAACTTTTATTGGAAAATGAAGATTCCTTTAGAATTATAATGTAATGTTAGTCTAAGGAAGTAATGCAAATGTACAAGGTCAATCATATCAAAGCACTCCATCAATTATCACTAAATACTTTGCATCATGGAACTGGAACTCCCCATGAGAATTAAATAATCCACATATAGCACAAGAATAAGAAGATCCTCCCCATGTCTATGAATATAAACTATAGGATTAGAATGGCTACATGTGAAATCAAAAGAAAGAAATAAGCTATACATCTTCTAATACCAAGCTCAAGGGATTGTTTGAGACCATAAAATGAAGTGAAACTTGAAAAACAAGTAAATATTCCTACACAAAACTAGGACTCCACTCCATATAGATCTCCTCATGAATATCCCCATAAAAGAAAACACTCTTCACATTTATCTAATACACTAACCATCTTTGAGATGTAGCTAAAGAGAGTACAAGATGAATGGAATCCATCTTAGAAACATGAGAAAAGGTCTCATAATACTCAAATCCCTCAACCTTTGAAAACCTTTTTATAAAAATACAAGCCTTGTACTTGTCAATAACACCATTCGCTAAAAAAATTGTATGGTATACCCACTTACATTGAACAAACTTCTTCCCTTAAGAATAGGTACAAGATCCAAAGTATTATTCCTCATCAAGTAGGAACACTCATTAACCATAGTACTCTCCCACTCAGGAATACCTAAAGCATCTAAAAACTTTTGACGATAAGCTAAAATGGTATACTCAAAATATAAATACTTGAAGTCTATGAAATGTTGGGAAATATGCAAGCATCTCAGAAAGAAATATTCGAGACCAATAGTGCCTTCAGTGATTTTAATTTATTCAAATCACCTCAAAGACACGTACTACTATGCCATAAAGTGGAAACAAACATAGTTCATTTCCCACATTAATCCTTAGAGAGAAGTTAATGCTTAACCAATTTCAACAACACCATTAACAAATTCAACAAACAAAACCAACAACCATGAAAGATGAAACAAAAGACATGAACACACAGATATACGTAGGGAAAACCCTTTCGGGTAAAAAATCCCATACTCTAAATAGTTACAATACAATTCAAGTTCATGGCCTTTACAGAGTTTACATCTTGTTCCATTCTAGAGAATATTCGACAGCATAACCCATCACGAACACTTCTCTCAGCAAGAGACATCTCGTTCGATGACATAGCCTCACGACTTGACCACTGGCCTCTCGACCTCTCTGTCACATAGTCGCTTAGCCTTCACCTTCTGCAAGATTGATCTTTCGGCTCATGACAACCCAACCTCTCGGTTTGCCTCTTGGCCTTTGTCCACCACCCAACCAGGTAACTACCACGCTCTCTCTGCTACCCATCCTCTCAACCTGACCTCCAACCTCTTGACTTGCACCCAACCTCTTGACTAGTCCACTACTTAGCCTCTCGACCAACACCCAGGTAATTGTCACGCTCTTCCTTCATGGATCCACTCCAAGAGAGACATTTCTCTCTCTCTCTCTCTAACTATTCAACTACCGCACCCCTTTAGGGTTACACCTCGAGCCACATGCCATCATCCAACATACCTGGCCATCGGATAAGCAATTGAACAAATCTCCAATGTCAAACTTAGGGTTATCCACCTAACACCATGTCACCCAGTTGGAGAGACATTTATTACCATCTCACCAAGTTCACCAAGCACATGGACCCACATGCCATTTGTCCTCCACATCATCGCCGCCTTCCAACCTTTGACATGATCCACCATCCTATTAGGTCCCACATCCATCGGTAGTCATAAACCAACCATCGCTTTCCAATTGTCAAGTCTCCTTCATAGACCGCTTGCCATGGTGAGGGGTTCACCAAGACTTGCGTACACCGCTTGTGCAATTCTGGAGAATCAAAAGGGGATCTATAATATTCACTACAAGTCTCCTGAAAAAAACTTAAATATTAACCCCCAACACTCCTAGTGGTCCCCACAACCATTGGCATCCAAGTCACTTCCGTATAGTTGACGTCACCATCCACACAGGCCGGTCCTGCCAACCATCGATTATGTCACTGAAAAACCAAACTTCACAACCTCAACATCAAAGGTTATGAATTTCTCAAAACCCGTGACATACCGATAATGAGGTCACCAAGTCAGGAGAAAATTGAACTTCATAACCTCAAGGAAGAGGTTAGGAATTTCCTAAAACCCGCGACATGCCCATAACGATGTTGCTAAGTCAGGAGAAACCCGAACTTCACAACCTCCATCAGAGGTTAGGAAAATCCAGAAACTCGTGACATGTTGACTATAGAAGGATTGCTCTATCGCTCAAAACTTGAACTTCCAAACCTCAAGTTGGAGGTTGCAAAGTTCATAAAGCTTGTGACACGTCGATAACAAAGGGATCACCCTGTCGTTCAAAACCAAAACTTCTGAACCTCAAGGTAGAGGTTGCAAAGTTCTTAAAAGTTGTGACATGCCAAAAATTGCCTTCACTTCACAGTCGCTAAGTCGGGAGGTTATGAAACTATAGAACCTCACAACTTCAATTAGAAAAACTTGAAAACCAACAACTTAACTCAAGCCGATAATGGAGGAAAACACAACTGCTCTAGGAAGTCGATCATGCTAGTAACTTTGAGTCACATTTCTCAACATTCTCCCACTTGACGAAGAACTTACTAGCTCCTTCCAAAGCAAAATCAAGAATTAAAAATAATGCTTCCATGCTCCAACCAAGAAACCTGCACTGACATCTAAGATGTCCACCAACTCAGGCAACATTTCCAACCATCCACTACAAGAAAAATGAATGAGCCAAGGCATATATGCACCAGTCTCAAGAACACAAGCATTAGATCCTACAGACGAAAAGGGCATCAACACTGCCACCGCTCCACTGTGCTCACAAGCCATATAGAAGAAACACAACATTATCTTCAAAGCCTTCAATCATGAACACAACCGTGAAGTCATTCTTCAGAAACAAGATAAAACATCAGCTAGAACAACAACCAGAACACTAACTGCTCCCATCCAACTGATCAACCCACGTGACTAAAAATAGCTCACAAAACAAGTGCTAATCCATACAATCACACATACCTCTAGGGTATCCATATTAGCAAACTCATGCCACTTACATAGCCAACCCATCAACAACAAAATACAAGCTCCAAGTGCCAACCAACCAAAGAAGACCAAACACATCCAGGAACTCCCACTACATGGGTAAAGTCAAATCTGAAAGATCAAAGGCAGAACAAGTCTACCAATAACATCACATAGAGAGTGTAAACATGTAGTTTCAAGGAACCATCCACAATGATATGCACAGCCTGTACAACCCTCACCACAAGTCTCCATAACCAAGACCGCAAAGAGAAAAATTTGCACACCATATACTTGTAGAAAATCCTTCTACATACATCTCTAAATGCTAATTGTGTCACCTTATTATCCATGTATGCATGAGCACTTGCAGCTGATAATATCATGCTAAACTCCAAATGCATCACTGTACTATCATGAAGTTCTCAAGCATATGACCAATGCACCCAAAACACAAAGAATTACCAGACCATTGTCAAAGTTCCAATCATCTGAACCAAGAACTTGTCATGACATCATGATCTACACATCCTCCTTAGGATATCTCATGCTCCAAATGAACATACCATGGTCTCAAGAGCAATGCATCATGCCAAAACTCTAATGCGCAATCAAGAGTATACCATGACATGAAACACAACAAACTCTAAACCAACATCACTTGTCAAGCACCGCCAACACCTCAACCAAAGACTCATAAGAGTCCTCCATGGCTCTAGGATGTTGCACATCTTCAAATAATGTCCATGTAAATGCGAAATAACCCTTCTGCAACAACAAGATCTAAGAGTCCCTCCTAGTAACATCTACAACACTAAAGAAGATCATTCACCACCAAGTGATGAATCCACAGTCACTGCTAAAGCTCCCACTGAATCGTTATAGTTGATATTTCCAAGCATCATGACCAAACATCTGCTAATATGAAAATCCTTCAGGTCCACACATCAACATGTCCATCTGACAACAATACCAAGTGGCACCAAGATCTCCAAACCAAGTAGAAAAACACCATCACTATCAAAAGCTTACACAAACCTGTGCATCAAAGCTATCCATGACATTGTGATACATATGCTACAGTCCCCATAACCAAATATTTAGGTACTCAACACCATTCATCCTCGCATATCAAAGCATCCACACCAATGCACAAGTGACCATAGACAAGGCCATCTAACAAGTCTACACCAACTCTGAATCAACCTCGTGGATATAGAGTCCATTTTTGAGTTGTCTCACAACAAACATGTAGGTAAAGACAACCCAAAACATTGCAAAACCCATAGATCCATTCAACAGAAACATGCAAACCCATCATCACACTAGAAACTGCAAAACTAAGGTCTCAAAGAGAATAACCATGTAGACAACATGACTCAAACACCAAATCAAGCTCAAATTTGATTCACCAATCATGTCCATAACGAGCACCATAGTCTAGGAAACCACCAAGGAACACCACAAGAATGTTGAGTGACAAATTACATACCAACACTCCCATGTAGAGAATACATCACACCTCCTCAAGCCATGCCAAACTGCAACTATCTCATCCAGTCACACCCCAAAAACTAGGGTCTAGAAAATAGCTTAACAATAGCTCCACATTACCACAAGTTTTGCTTGGCCATGTAAAACTTGCAAAACTACATAGCCATGCAAGTAAAAAACATCCTTTAGAGGAAACAACAATTTAGGAACTCCAGGCCCATTTCAAGCCAAATCCAAAACCACCAACATACACATGAGAGAGACATGCTATTTCAGAAGCTTCTAGATCATCCAATGATCAACTCCATAACCTTCATGCAATCGAGGTAACATAAGATTGTGCCTTATAATAATAGGAAAAAAACCCAACATAAGCACACTTCTCCATGGCTGAACAACAACCCAAACTTCTCCATATCACCAGGGAGCCTCTAACAGAAACACCCAATATGAAAGCTTACTGCAAGACAACCATAGAGATAATAATATTCCACCCCATGCATGAGGGTTATGCCACTACCAACTCACGAGCTTCAGGTCACATCATGTTCAATATGACCAACTCAAGTTTCTCCATCTTCTCCATCTTCCATGCTGCGTGTTGTTTCAGAAACTTAAATAGAAAAGAAAGAACTTCTACTCATCAAATGATCAATACATCACCCGATTCCTCTAGATTTCCTCAAGCCTAATAGACTAAGAAATCTTCACAGAAGGAATACCCAAAACCGACATCTCCAAGGAGGAACAAAACCCAAAAGAAGGCTCTGATACCACTTGTTGGGAAATATGTGGGCATCTAAGAAAGAAACATCTGAGATTAGTAGTGCCTTCAATGCCTTCAATAATTTTAATTTCTTTAAATCACCTCAAAGACATGTACTACTATGCGATAAAGCGGAAACATACATAGTTCATTTCCCACATTAATCCTTAGAGAGAAGTTAATGCTTAACCAGTTTCAACAACACCATTAACATATTCAACAAACAAAACCAACAACCATGAAAGATGAAATAAAAGACATGAACACACAGATATACGTGGGGAAAACCCTTTCGAGTAAAAAACCCGACACTCCAAAAAATCCAGATTACCATTGTATTATTCAACAAGAAAAATAGTTACAATACAATTTAGGCTCACGACCTTTACAGAGTTTACATTTTGTTCCATTCTAGAGAATATTTAGCAGCATAACCCATCATGACCACTTCTCTCAGCAAGAGACATCTCGTTCGGCTACATAGCCTCACGACTTGGACCACCGACCTCTCAGCCTCTCTATCACATAGTTGCTCGACCTTCACCTTCTACAAGATTCATCTCTCGGCTCACAACAACCCAACCTCTCAACCTGCCTCTCATCCTTTGTCCACCACCCAACCAGGTAACCACCGCGCTCTCTCGGCTACCCAGCCTCTCGGCCCAACCTCCAGCCTCTTGACCTGCACCCAACCTCTCGACTAGTTCGCTTCCTAGCCTCTCGGCCAACACCCAGGTAACCGTCACCCAACCTGGTAACTATCGTGCTTTGTCTTCATGACTCCACTCCAAGAGAGACCTTTCTCTCTCTCTGATTGTTCAACTACCGCACCCCTTTAGGGTTATACCTCAAGCCACACACCATCATCCCACATTTCTGGTCGTTGAATAAGTAGTTGAACAAATCTCTAGCGTCGAACTTAGGGTTATCCACCTAACACCATGCTACCCAGTCGAAGAGACATTTATTACCGTCTCACCAAGTTCACTGAGCACATGGGCCCACATGCCATCTATCCTCCACATCATTGCCACCTATCGACCTTTGACATGATCCACCATCCCTATCAAGTCCCACATTCGTCAGTAGTCATTAATCGACCATCGATTTCCAACTGTCAACTGTCCTTCATATATCGCTTGTCGTGGTGACGGGTCCACCAAGACACGCGTACACCACTTGTGCAATTTCGGAGAATCAAAAGGGGATCTACAATATTCGCTACAATTCTCCCAAAAAAGATTTAAATATTAACCCCCAACACTCCTAGTGGTCCCCACAACCATCAACATCCAAGTTGCTTCCGTACAACTGACATCACCGTCCATGCAGGTTGGTCCCACCAACCATCGTTTATGTCGCTGAAAAACCAAACATCAAAACCTCAACATTAGAGGTTATGAATTTCTCAAAACTCGCAACATGCCAATAACGAGGTTTCCAAGTCATGAGAAAACCGAATTTCAGAACCTCGAGGTGGAGGTTAAGAATTTCCTAAAACCCGCGACATGCCCATAATAATGTCACCAAGTCGGGAGAAACCCGAACTTCACAACCTCCATCGGAGGTTAGGAAAATCTCGAAACCTGTGACATGCCGACTACAGAAGGATTGCTTTGTCACTCAAAACATGAACTTTCAAACCTCAATTCGGAGGTTGCGAAGTTCGCAAAACCCGCGACACATTGACAACAAAGGGATTGCCAAGTCGCTCAAAACTAGAACTTCTAAACCTCAAGGTGGAGGTTGTGAAGTTCTCAAAAGCCACGACATGCCGATAATCACCTTCACTTCATAATTGCTAAGTTGGCAGGTTATGAAACTTTAGAACCTTGTGAATTTAGTTAAAAAAACTTGAAAACCAACTACTTAACTCAAGCCGATAATGGAGGAAAACACAACTGCTCTAGGAAGTCAATCAAGCCAGTAACTTTGAGTCACATTTCTCAACATGAATGAGTGAGGTGAGTATCTATGGGATCACCAACAAGAGGGATAACCTCTTTATAGCCCATCATGGAAAAGTATGTGGATTTGGAGTAGGTGGATCAAGACCATCATCAATATTGCTCTCAAGAAGAAATACATCCTCAAGTGATGAAGAATTAGGTGATAGAGTATCCATCTATATGAAAGAATCATAAAAATGAACATCATGACAATAATAAACCTCCTATGTGTCAAGATCAAACAATCTATATGCCTTCACATCCTCATAATAGTCAACAAAAATGAAGTGTTGACCCTTCTTCTCTATGGCTTTACGTCAACTATTCAAAATGAATTCCCAAGAATGGCTACCAAATACCTTGTAGAAATATATATTAGGCTTGAAATAGAACCAAGCCTCCTTAAGAGTCATATTCAGTACTACTTTATGAGGCATATGGTTATGAATATAATTGGCACAATTGATAGCTTCAATCCAAAAGGTTGGAGCCATGGATCTAAGCTAAATCATACAATTGGATATCTCTTGCAAAGTCTCGTTCTTCCTCTTGGGAACACCATTCTGCTGAGGGTTGTAAATAACTATATCCAGATGATTAATAACATGCTCACTATAAAATATTGAAATACTTGGTTCGCATACTCCATCCTATTATCTATGTGTATATGTTGAAGAGAAATACCTGACCACTTATCCACAAATGATTTGAAGGTCTTGAAAGTGCTTAAATCCTCAATCTTGTATTGTAAAAAGTACACCCATGTGTGTCATGAAAAGTCACCAATAAAAGTGAGCACATACTTGGACCATAAAAATAAAGGAGTCATGAATGATATAAATCATTATGAATCAACTTTGGGGGTGTTGTAGTATGTGTGGCCTTACCCTTAAGAAAGGGATCTTGATGATGTTTTCCAATAATATGACCTCAAAAACCTCCCTATATGTGATAAATCCTAGGAAGACCAATCACCAAGTTCTGTGTGCTCATTTGTTGAAGATATATGTATTTCAAGTGCTCAAACCATTCATGCCAAATCTTTCTCATTAAATTTGCACAAGAAATAAGTGATGAACTTTATGAAGACTCAAATCCATTAAACTTTTATAAATGAGGCTCATGATCTATTGTCCCCATAGTAACAACCTTATTAAGATCCTTTAATTGTCGAATAGCCACATCATGCAGAGTAAAATCAATTATCTTTCCATCCCCATAATAAAAAATCTAATATATGGAAATGAGATTCATTGAGAGTTTAGGAAAAAGAACTTCCTCAAAGCAACCATCTAATTTGAAAAAATCTTGTCCCCAAAATTGAAATATGCGAAGAGTTCCCAATTTGAATATGAGAAGCACAACTATTGGAAATAGAATCAAGGAGACCATGTGAATTGGTCATGCAATGTGAATCACTTGAATCAAGAATACAACTATTTATAGATGAATGCAAATCATGTGCAAAAAGAGCTTGAATTTTACTAATGGAACAAGACTTAGGTACAAATCTATTATTTCTCCTCATAGCTTCTTCCAAGGCCTCTAACCTATTGAAAAAATGAGACTCATCATGCCAAAATTTTCCACAAAATGGACAAGGATCTCCTTTATTCTTCTTAGACTTGGAGGAAGATTCTCTTGAGTTAGAAGAAGTAGAAGAATTGGAATTTTGATTTCTCTTCTACTTTGATTTGGAGGGAGACTCACTACTTGAAGGAGATTTTTTCTTAGGCTTATTATTATTCTTTCTTCTACCCTTGGAATATTGAGCCATCAATGCTTGGATCTTAGAACTAAGAAGTGATCCATCTGTATCAACTTGGCCTACTCCCTAGTAAGTTACTTATAAAACAACTCAAAGGTAGGCATCTTATAATATTTCCCCAAGGCATCCATAATAGAATATAAATTAGATGAAATCACTTGTTAAGGACCTCTCAACTTTGATTGAATCAAGAAGATACATTCATCAATAGTTTTATCATGCCCAAATCCTTTTAATTGTGACAAAATAAATTTAAACTATGCAAATTAATCCTGAATAGTAGGAAAATTATCTAGAGAGAGTTTTGTCTAATCTACCCCTAGTTGTAAGATTTGAAATTGATTAACTTGATCATACAATTCCTCAAGTTTGTCTCAAAATTTCTTAGGTGTTGTGCACTCTAAAATATGAAACAAAAAATTATTAGATACATGCAATCTATGAGCCCCTTGGTTTCATCCAACTTGTTTCTATAAAAATATTTCAAATTCTTTAGTGAATTTAGGTTGATGTTTATTTAACATTTACCAAAAGCCTTTATATTATAGTATTCAAGTCATTTTTAACTTTCATGTATGATACTTATGTGGAATGAGGAGTTAATAACCCCAACTTCCACCATCATGAATAGGAGAACATTAGGATAACTATGAAAAAAGGGCACTTAAATTGTGCCTTACATCCCTATAATAAATTAATTATATATTTTTAACTCCCCAACAAAGTATAATTAATATTTTTTGTAAATTTTATAAGTAACAAGATCAAATCAATTATTTATAAAATAATGATTTTTATAATTTTTAGAAAAAATGGCTTGTCAAATAAAAAATAGAGGTTACAAATAGGTTCCTTGCATTTTTTGAGTAATTTAAAAAAAAATCCAAATTTCAACTCTATATGCAATAGTTATGCAAGTTACAAGAAACAAATGCAAGATGTATCCTCATTCTGAGAAAACTAATAAAAAATGGAAAAATTGCAAAAAGCACCTATACCACAGTGAATTTTTTCGAACTAGCTTTCCAACAACTACTTGTTTGCCAAAATTTGATATTTGTAGAAAAAATTATGCAATATTTTAAAAAGGCCTATATTAGGCACAAAGAAGGCCCTAGTGGCCCTCTAATAATGATCAGACAATGCTCGGAGTGAGTGATTAGCAAGGTGGCACATAAGGTGGATGAGGTGGTTTTGTGCTAGCTAAGTGGCAGTGGTGGTGTCTCCCTTTGGAATGTGGCGAGAAAAGTGAGCAACACTTTTTTAAAGTGCATAAGAACTAGAATCTAAAGGTGCTAAGCATCTAAACACTTGTGAGTGGGCCCCAATAGGTTGAAATTTTCTGTCAACAAATATATAGGCCTATATAGGTTTGCAGATTATGATTTTTTTAATTGATTTGATTTTTAATTTTTCAATTATAGAAAGACTATAGGGAAAATATTTCCCATGAATAAAAAGAGCTCATAGAATTTTGACAACATCATATGTTATACCCACACAAGGGCTATGAAACTTTTCCTAAAACAATTTCCTTAAAAACACCACACCAAATATAGGCCAATTTATAGTTAAAATTCATCTGTTCGACCTCCTAAGCACAATTATAGGGTCCATTTTGTATCGAAAACATGCAAAGAAAAGTTAATCAGATATAATCTTCAAACCCTCATTTTCTCTTGTGTCATATGGTGTCCAAATTGAATAAAGTAAAAGCCAAATTTGACTTTCTTGAGCCTCTCAGATGTAATGAAGTGTCAAAAAATGCTTTCACTATAGTCAAAATGGTTGTAATCACCAAATATCACCAAAAAAACACATGCAATATAAGATCAACAAATCTTGATAATTCCCACACAATTCTCTAGATGTATTAGAATGCAAGAGAAGATAATACGAGAATTTACAAGATCATACAAAAACTCAAATCATAATAGAAAAAAATTGATAACAAAAATTATTTAGATTAAGAAGGGGATTGCCAGATTCAAAGCTTTGATACCATGTTGAAGTCAGCAACCAAGATCTTCAAGCTGACACCAAATAACCTTCCACACACACAAGAGAGAAGCAACAACAAAAGATGTTATTCCACCAATCAAGAATCTAATATGAATATAATATCCACAATATGATACTAAATGCAAGATAAGCCTTGCTTATATAGGCAAGGTGAAACCTATGAAGGCATATGTAATGCCCAAAAAATTCCTACTAAATTACAGTTAAGGACAAAACACAAATTTCAAATTTCAATCACAACCTCTTGCCCAACTCTCAAGTTTGTTATCAACTACATGAACTACATGAAAGCATAACAACTTATGACCGTTTATAACTATAATATTTTAGTTAGATAACTAAACTTCTAATACAATCATGGTTGGGCCTCAAAGGGAGACATGGAAATCACATCAACGAAAAAGACTTAATTAGTCCTACTAACACATTTATAATCTGAAGATGCAATCAAGTCACATGCTAAGAAAATAAGATATATCAATAATAACTCAAAGTAATGATGAAAAGACAAGACATAGGGACCAAACCTATTCCTTGGGGGCTCATTTTTGACGACCTTGCTTATGTAATGCACAAAGGCTCCAGAGTTCGACAACTCGAGTTCACCAAACTCATATTTTCTTGACCAATAAAAGGGTATAACCACTAGTTTTCAAATAATGTCACAACCTCAATCTCAAACATAGACCACTAACTCCAATCTACACTAAAACATAATATCTTGATTAGATTACCATTAACACCTATAGGGTTTATTTCCATCTTAAAAGACAATGAAAAAACTACAATTGGCATTTATTTACCTTGAAATCCAAACAAAAATGACATGCATTATTATCATAATCATAATATCATAAGATGGATTACTCATTAGTTCACATCTTGTGATATCAAGGTTAGATAAGGTTCATGTTACATTTGCTAAATTATATCCAAGGAAATCTACAATAGAAAGAGATGAAATAGGTACTCTTTTTTTCATAATCTTGTTTTCATACAAGGGTGAAATACGTATATCTATTTGATATCTCATGCTATTAGTTATATAATGTTGGAAAAATACAAAAGTTTAGAGAAATATATTTTCACATACACATGTCAAGACAAAGGTCATCAAAAAGCCTAAAGTTGTCTTATGAATAAAATTTACATCTCTACCTAATTATTCATTTCATTATACACAATACTAGCATAAAGCTCTTGATACAAGTACTAATTGCAATGGTTAATAACATTTTCAACACATTTTTTATGTACCAATACCTATTTACACTCGCAATATCATACTTGATTTTATTGATGTAGCAAGCCTCAGTTATTCAAAACAAACATACTCGTCCAACTAAATTGCACCCTTATTTTTGGATTGGTTAAAAACTACATTTATCATACAAGTTCAACTCTCCATTGATTTCACAATACCATAATAAATAAATTGATCAAACAATTAGGTTAATCCAAATTAGAAATTTAAGAAACATAAACAAAAAACATGAACTTTAGCATCAATGATTCAACCTCAATTCCAATTCATAAAAAAAATAATGTCATTTCAAGACAACTAGGTAAAGAAAAAAGATAAAATTGTAGAGAAATAAAATAATAGAAAAACTCGAGAGTTATTTAAGCACGGATGGGGTAATAATAAGTCACAAACGTGTGCACTCTATAAAAAAGAAGAAGCAAGTATCCGAACATAGGAACACAAGTAGAGACCTCAAAACCTTATAGACATCACCCATTTCTATTATTTTTCTCAGGAACACCAAATTCAATAGTTATAACAAATGGCATATGTTAAGAACATCGAGAACTCCATGCTTAAGGAACACATAGGGATCTAGTGCTAAGCATTACAATACCATGAATGTAACAACGGATAAAATCACACTCATTGCCATTGTTTTCAAGATATCATCATATTTGTTTTATAATTAAAATAACACAAAAAAAAATGATTTCACTATGTATAGTTTTCCAAAACATATCACCAAATCGAGGCATGTGAGAATACTGTAATAAGGAAATAAAAGATGAGGCACACTTTTCTCTTTCTCGGACCACTTGTAATAAAAGTTTAGTTTAGCTAATTTCTCCTTGAGTATTTAGCCAGGAACGACCAATGATGGTTCATGAGAAAAAGGAGCAATACACCATATGAATTTTCTTGGTGAATATCAATTATTCATTTGTAAACTATCATGAATTTTCTAGCATCTAAAAAAGAACAAATACTACTAACTCTACCCTCCCCATTGTTGCAATAATAGTTGCATCTATCGATGGATATAACTCTTCTAAGCCATCTTATAGTTGTAGGAGAAGAGGTTCTCGCCAATGCCAATACAACAAAGTAGTTAATTTCCCAATATTTTATAACAAAAGGTGAGTCCCTCAACTCATAAAATCTTTTTTTTCCTAGTTACTCAGAAATACTCATAAGTGCCAAATGCATACATCCATTAAATTCTATCACAATTAGACAATCAACACAATGCAAAATAACCCATTAATAGGCAATACTAATCGCTCTTCATAAAGAGCTCAAACTAGAGATGCATCACAAGGCTCTTATATGAATAGTCACAGAGAAATTAATATATGAACAAGATATATTATACCATCTGCTCAATTGGATCCATGGCATTGAATATAGCGAGGTATTATACTGTAGACATGTAAAAATGACAACACATATCACATCCTTAATGACATTTTTCCATTTATTGACATCATTATCATTAATATCACTACATTTGACATCATTTACATCAAAAACCCTAATTTCCTCTATTGATTGAATAATCTTCAATTATTTAATTAATTCATTATAATATCATTAATCTAACTTTTATTCCTCTTGATTAATTAATTAACGCAAGTTATTTAATTATGTCGCTAATAAACCGTATTCTCCTAAATTAATTAAATTGTTATTACTTAATAGTTTAATTAAATGACTTTCCCCTCTCTAAATCAAAATAATTAAATTATTTATTTAACATCATTCAACATAGTCAACAAACAAATATAAATTTATTTGTTAAAGTCAAACATGACTTGCACGTTCAACTCAATTTTTTAATTAAATATTCATTTAATTAATTATCCTCACCCCTTTTGTGATTGAACAAATCATTACCACCGATTTCTCACTCTGATTGGCTAACTAACCCATTTATTTCCTAACTAATCAATCTATTCTTCAATCCCACTAACCTCTCAATCTATTTCCTCAATCCCACTAAATACTCATGTTGGTTTCATCAATCACATAGATTATGCAATCTAAAACCACTATTTTTTTCAATTTATTTCCTCTCAACGATTTTGAATCGTTGATCAGGATCTTGAACTACAAAATCTTGATCATTCATCTCGAAACATGAAATCTATAAAAAAAAACTCTTCTACCTTCTTACAAATCTATCTAGAATTTACATAAGTGAAGCGATGCACAATTATCTCTTGAGCACGTTACAAGTTATCATCACATTCTAGTTCAACATTTTACACACATTGAAGCTTTTGCAACATCAATAATGGAGGCTTTGTGTTGAATCAAGCAATCCAACATCTAAACGTAAATAAAAACACAACTCCAAAATGAGATGGTATATGCTTTAAAGTTTTGAATTCATTGTATGTTGTCTTAGGATTTACATTGTTTAATTTCATAATTTAAAGAGTTTCATGTCATGAGTAATGGGTTTAGGGATCTTAATATTGTTTGAATTAAATTAGTTTGATTCATTTCATTTTACTTTTTGTATTGCTTTGTTCCCCCCTTACAACATATACCATAAAATTTATACAAAATTTTAGAACATTTATATAATTGTGTAGGCGATAGGTAGCCTACCTCGAGTATTTTGCTAGACTGAAGAAGTTGATCTCCCAAACCAAAATTTATCTGGTCACACCTTGCTAATGATGGTGTAATTAATTATTTAATTACACTTTATTAAGTTTACTTAGGTAATAATTAGTTTACTTAATTAATAAGTAAGCTTTATTTAGTTGAACTATTTTTAGTTCAAAATTAGGTTTTACCTAGGGTTATGCATACATTGCTTTTATAAAGCAATTCATCTCTTGTATTTTCTTAATTCTTGAATATTATTCATTTGCACATCTTCATGCAAACTGCTATTCCTTTTTATGTTTTCCTCTTGTGGAAGGTATTTTCTAGTTTGCATTTCTAATCTTGGTTTCTATCAGAGCCTTGATTTGCAGCCCCTTCTCAATTTTGGAGAAATTCATTGCAGAGCACATTTGGGGTTCCTCGAGGGTTTCATGCCTTGAGCTTATTTCTAGAGCATTTTTTGGATCAGATCGGGCATCCCCATTGGATTCAAAATGCTGAAAAAAAGTTGCGACATGCTTTTTTAGGTCTTATGTAGCTGATTCAGTCTTTGCATGTTGTTTTATTGGTTGCTAGGGTCATTTTTTGTTGCTAAAGGCGTTTGTTTTACACTAGATCCACATTTTCTATATATTTTAAATAAAATCCACCATCTAGATTTTGTTTGCAACATCAAAGAACCATCTGGGTATCTATTAGTTTTTGCATGCAACTTATATTTTTTGCAGAAACGACATCAAAAAGCTACAACAGACCCCCTCTCCGTTGGTGTTTTGGAAATTGCAATTCAACTTCCAAAGGCTATAACTCGGGCTCCCGACCTCCAATTTGCGAGCTTCATTTTTTTTATTTTGGATAATTTTTCATGCTCTACATGCTGGTGTAGACGGTTTCTGATTTCAACGTACGAATTTTTCAAAAATATCAGATTCTCACACGTGACTCTACGCAGTTCTCGTTTTGGGATTTTCAAAAGTTCATAACTTTTGCATACAGCCTTGGATTGAGGTAATTATTTTTTTGAAAGTGATTTTTTTTTCATGTACTTCACAGTGGTACTAATAATTTAATTTGGGTTTGTACCAAAATTGTAATTGTAATTTTAGTATATGTTTATTTTGTGAGGATTTGTAAAAGCATTGAAGTCAAGTCCACTCAACGTTCTCTTTCTAGTGTCCATTGTAACTACACTACTTATAAAGTGCCAAATCATTTTGCTTGGGGGGCTTCTTGATTGAGTAATTCGTCGGAAAGCTGATTCCATCCTCCACACATATCTAAGGTTATCATGGAGGTAGATGTGAACATTGATCTATGCATGCACTCTTTCTTGTTTTCATGCATTAGGTTTGCATTTTCTCTTTGATTTATGCATGTTTTTCATGTTCCCCTTTTACAATCATGGGGTATTGTAATAAATGAACTTCTATAAAGTTCCATCAGGGGGGCTTCTTACATAATAATTTGATTAGAGTGTAGTTGCATGACATGCACTTTGATCTCATCTTCATATTGATGAAAAATCGCATGAGTTGTATCTGTATTTTGTAGTTTCTTTTGGCCACATCTTGCTCATAGCTTGACACATTTTGGTTCGCATTGGTTCACATCTCAGATTGAGAGCCTATGGTTAATGATCCTGAATCGCATTAGATTCACATCGGGTCACATCTCAGTTTGGGGGCCATTCATTTTATGCTTAATGTTCTAGAATCTTCATGGTACTTGCTCCTATGGATCAGTCTTAGTCAAAGTTTGGCATTGACATCGAGATACACATAGCTTCCAAATTATTTCATCATATCATTCCCTCTTATGGGGGGCATCATTTATTCATCTTTTATTGCTTCATAGATTCCAAGGTTGTTCCAGTTTGTGAGTTTTCCAGTGTTCCTTGGCATCGGGTCTATTGTTGCTTTATCATGATTCCACCTGAGTCCTTCAATGACTCTCATATGGTTTCTCGTAAACATAAGTATCTTTCCTTGTTTGCCAGATTTAGGATTCTAGTGTTACTCCACCAATGTTCTTCTAGTGCTTCTTTGCAACAGGCCATCTCATTGAGGGGGGGGTTTTGTCTCACTTGGTTTTCTCCTCTTTCCTATTCATTGCATTTGTACATGGGTACCTATCATGGCCTTGTAGTCGGGACCCATTCATGCTTTCATGGACTCATCCTTGCATTATTTGCATATTTTTTTCATTCTCCCTAAGTTGCACTTAAGGGGGGGTGTTAGTGTAATTAATTATTTAATTACACTTTATTAAGTTTACTTAGGTAATAATTAGTTTACTTAATTAATAAGTAAGCTTTATTTAGTTGAGCTATTTTTAGTTCAAAATTAGGTTTTACCTTTAGGGTTATGCATACAATGCTTTTATAAAGCAATTCATCTCTCTTATTTTCTTAATTCCTGAATATTATTCATTTGCACATCTTCATGCAAATTTCTCTTTCTTTTTCTGTTTTTCTCTTGTAGAAGGTATTTTCTGGTTTATATTTCTGATCTTGGTTTGTAACAACTAACGTTCATCCCTTTGTGTATGGTATTTTACTATCTAAATGTTTTGGTAGGCTGATTAGAGGGATGGGGAATGATCGATGCTTTCTTTACTAGTGAAGAATGCTTTATAAATGAAGGCCTGAAAAATTAGTGAGCCCCTTGAATTCCCGTGAGGAAGGAAGCGACGATGGGCTTGGAATGGAGGTAGGATTTGACAAAAGAATGAGAAGAAGACAAAGATCCCTGCCCAAAATCATATGATTGCTGCTAATAAGTCAGTCGACCCCCATGAGAATATGGAAAATCTAATACATGAGTTGGAAAAAAAATTATCCTTCCAATCGTATGTATTTCTTTTGGGATAGCTTCATATCACTTGCATGGAAACACACATTGATATCGAAGTTATTTTCTCATGACTTGGCCAAATACAATTGGGAGATCCATAATTTTCATCTCGCATACTCCATTCGTCCCCTTTGGAATATACCAGTATTCCACGGGGATGTGTCCCCCCAAAAAAGCCTCGCATTTCCTAGACGGAGATGTCTCAGAGACTTGGGGACTTAGGGGGGGCATCCCCCCACCAGCCCACCACTAGTACCACCATCCCACCACCAATGTCGCTATCTCCAAGATGCTGCTAGGACTTTGAGGACGCTGGGGTTTCCTCAAGACGTGTAGGGGACTCCTAGTTTTCTCCAAGATGTATAATTTTTTATACTTATAATACATCTTTTTATAACTATTTTTTCAAGTACTATATGTATTTCAGAACCTTTCCCCCCCTTGCCTCCATCCCCCCGCCGTCCCTCGCCACCCCAAACTTAGACCCCCCGTCCCCGCAACCCTGAAATGCATCCCCTATCATCCCCCGCCCCTATCCTTGAAACCCTGTGAAACACTGGAATATACCCCTCTCCCTTAAATTTCGATGCTCCGTGCCTTTCTCCTTCACTAGATTAACTAGATAAATAACATTATTGACTGTTGTAAATATTTTACTCACCCCTACGTTCAAGTTGGTTATCACCCAACACCTTCCCTTGGAATAAAAAAACCTCCACTTCATAATGTTATCTACGTATTTTATCACCATTTCTATTGCAATCTCTCCCACCTCCCAAGAGACCTGTAACTAGGCGATAGAACTAAATGGAGCATTGATCCCCTGCTTAGTTCAATAATGCTAGATAATAATAATGATCTCGTTCCCCCCCCCCCCCTAATTTCCACCAACCAACCAAAAAAACCTCTTCGCTTCCACATAATGCATTAATGGAGTGCTCTACACAACCACACTCATGAATGCAACTGTGAATGGTGTTCATAACTGATACTAAGTGTGTATGGTACTTTAACTCCCCTAGCATGTTTTGAACCAAATCAATCATAATGTCTGACTTCATCTCCCCTGAAGATATTATGGGCAACCAGTTCAGACATAACGTATCTCTAGCAATACGCTAGTCTAGCGATAGGGAGGGGTTGGTGCCTCATTCATTGAATTGTGCCTTCATGATCATCTATATCATTTACTATATCAATTCAATGCATCTACATCTCAAAATTTATTCCAAATAACATATAATGTGGTTGTGTTAAAAGCCAAGTATACAAACACACCTATTATTGTAATGAACAAAGGAATTTTATGTTATGAATGGTATGTCTTTATTCTTTCCCAAGTTATCTTGGAGAAGTTATGCATTGTTTGATTTTAGATATTAGCTTCTAGAATAATGCAGGGACAATGGTAATTTTATTATTTTATAATACTCAGTGGAATTTTCTTGGCTACAAACATGATGCTTTGTTAGTTACTTTCAATGTTGGTTTTTCTATATCTAGCAAATTAAGATAAAGAAGCACTCTATCTAGGGCATTCAAATCTAATAACATAAAAAAAAAAGGTAAGATTTTCATGGATAGGAATGCATAAATAATGTATAACCTAACCTTCAATGCAACTGGAAATTCTACTTCATAGTAGTACGAATAAAATCATTGTTATGGGGATGAGAAAAATAATGTTTGCATCCAAAAATGTACGTTTAGTTAGTGAGTCAAGTACTAGAAATTTGGCAATTAGTTATGGTTTACAAAAAAAAAAAATCACTGACTTCTAATTGAGACTACAATTCCTTAGGAAGTAATTCACTCTAATATACTTATGGGTTGAATAAAGTTGTATTTAGATGGATGTATTGAAAATGAGATCCATGGAATAAATTTAAAGGATTCAACCAAATAGGTTGAGATAATCTAATGTTGATTGAGCTCAATTGTGATTATAATCCAAAAATTCAAGCATGTCTTTTAGAATGCATGTTTTAGTAACTTCTAATACTCTCAAAGAGGAAGTTTGAATTTGCCTAGCATCGTACGGGAAAATTACCATGAGGAAATTATGATAAGAGGACTAGAATCCAAAAGAGGAAATTCCATTAATATCTAAATTTTAGAATACAAAGCATAATTTCTCCATAACCTACCATCATCCAATTTGATCCAACTTTGATTCCTTACTATAATACTAATATTCTTGGATAACCACACAACAACTAGCTATAACCCCAACTTGATTTGAAATAAATTGATTCCTCTATAGATTTAATTAACTAGAATCGTGATTGAACAAAATATCTTCATTTATTATTAAAATGACCATCAAATTATACGAACAAAACAAAATGCCAAATTCATAATATTAATATTTTTATCACTCAACTAAATACACGTTATAAATTTCATGAATCATTTAGTTATTGAACCTTATCAATAAGAATATTATATTTTGACCAACTAATAAACCTTAATGATACTGGTATTATTAAATCAACTCTTTTTGAATTTAATAATAATATTATCATTTAATTAACAATTTAATAATAATATTATCATTTAATTAACAATTTAACGAAATAATATTATTATTTACCCCACCATAAGACTTACCAATATTAACAAACCATTGATCCTCTACATATCAACTACGACGACAACTCTTGATGCTCTTCTGGCTCAACATGATGAAACAAAGAAAGAGAGAGCCATCTACTACATCAATAGAACCTTAGTAGAATGTGAGCTAAACTATATATTAATTGAGAAAGCTTGCCTTGTAGTAGTGTTTTCCTCACATAAGTTTAGACATTACATGCTTGCTCATCAAATAAAGTTCATCGCCAAGATAGACCCCCTAAAGTATCTACTTTCTAAAGCAACACTTACAAGATGAATGGCTAAGTGGGTCATGATCTTGACAAAATACAACATTGAATATGTGGAGCAGAAATCCATCAAGGGACAGGTAATTGTAGATCAATTGGTCTAAGCACCTACATATGCCGAGAACCCACTTGTATCATAATTTCTAGACGAGTCAATATTCAACTTGAATGTTGCAGACCACTGGAAGGTATACTTTGACGAATCATACACAACATGGGTCAGGAGCAGGAATCCTCTTCATCACACCACATGGGGATTGTATCCCAAAATTATACAGGTTGTATTTCCCTTGCACCAATAAGATTGCAGAGTATGAATCTCTTGTCATAGGACTTCAGATTGCAGTACAATGGAAAATCATGGCACTCAAGGTCTATGGGGATTCACAACTAATTATTATTCAAGTCAATGATGAATATCAAACTAAGGATGATAACATTACCTCATACAAAAAGCTGGTGGAGGATCTCAAGGAGTTCTTCATCGATATAACATTTGAGTAGATACTGAGGATAAACAACAAAGCAACCGATGCTATGGCTAAAATCATATCATTGCTAGATATCCCGAGGAACATACATAAACATGAATTCCTTGTAAGAGAAACTTCTCGTACCAACTTTTGAGGTACCAAAATCTAAGTTCGTATGCAAAATCGTTGGTCTCAATGATCCTTGGTACCATGACATATTCACCTACTTGAAAATAAGAGTCCTCCTTGTTGACATCACCCCAAATCTCAAGAAAACCTTCATTAAAAATTCATCTTGCTTTGTAATCTTAGGTGACACCCTTTATCGTAGGAGTATCAAAGGAACCTTATTATGATGGCTTAACCCCAAGGAAGCTTTGACTGCCTTAACAAAGGTACACGATGACATTTGTGGTTCGCACTCTAGTTGTATGACCTTAGCCAAGAAACTGCTAAGGATGGGGTACTACTAGCCTACTATGGAGAAAGAAGCTCATGAATATGTCCGAAAATGTATGTAATGCCAACAACATGGAGACCTCATCCATGCACCAACTCAGGAGCTCCAACCAATTGTAACACCCTGGCCTTTTTCACAATGGGGGCTTGACCTCATCGATAAAATCACACCCACCTCACTAATGGAAACAATTTCATTATCACTGCCATAGAATACTTCACAAAGTGGGTAGAAGCCAATGACCTATATTATAAGGAAGTAGATCTCTAAATTTATCCCGAACTACTTCATTTGTTGTTACGGTGTTCCACAAGCCCTTATCTCTGATAATGAAACGCCCTTCAAAAACCAGGATGTTCGTGAGCTATGCCAAAAATTTACTATCCAACATTGCTTCTCCACCCCATATCATCCCTAGGGTAATGGGAAAGCTAAGGCTTCCAACAAGACCATCCTAAAAATCCTCAAGAAAATGGTCAATGAAGCTGGTCATGACTGACACCTACAGTTGAACCCAACCTTATGGGCCTATCGAACGAGTATTCACACACCTACAGATGCAACCCATTTCTCCTTCATCTATGGATCAGAAGCCATCCTACCCATTGAGGTTGAGCTCCCATCCTGAGAATATCATGACAAAATGTTATTACTGACGAGGAGTATCAGGTGTCACAGTTGAATGAGCTAGAGTTACTAGACGAGTGGTGCATGGATGCTTTGAACCACCTACAAGTTTATCATAATCATCTAAAAAGGAGCTATAATAAGAAGATCAAGAGTCAGTCTTTCCAAGTCGAAGAGCTTGTATTGAAGGAAATCAAAAAAATGTGCAAAATCCAGACAACAAGGGCAAGTTTGAACCAAACTGGTTAGGACCCTTAATCATCACGACAAGTTACAAATAAGGAGCATATCAGTTGTCCCCATCAAAAGGTGAGCCTCTGCAAGAGCCCATCAATAGCTCCTATTTGAAGTTTTATGCCTAAAGGTACAAATCCAAAAAATACAACAAAAATCAAAATATATCAAAATCCAAAAAAATAGAAAAAGGATTGAAATAGTAAAGAAAAAAATTGTCCTCTAGTGAAAACCACTTTAGTGGTGCTTTGGGAAAGTACCTTGGTGAAAACCTGGTAATCAGATACCTTGTGTAAATAAACACCTCTCATCCATCATCGAACCTTTGACCTATTCCGCATCATGTTCCATCACATTCATTCATCATTTCCTCCATTCACCCATCCACATCTGTAACATAGCTTGATCTCGTGTTTGTATCATGTTCCACCCTAGTACTACTTGGCACATCCCTAAGGTTAGTTTTTCTTACCTATATCGAAGTATTCTATCACATCACGTTGGGGGAATTCCCTATACTAACATCATATCAGATTTGTGTATATCCTGAAATCCTCAAAACATCGAAAAATCCAAAAACATTCATAAAACATCAAAAAATTCAAAACATATCAAAAATCAAAAAATAGGTTGAAAGCAAAAAAAAGTAAAAAAAAAAGTCATCACGTCGAACTACGTTGTCTTTGAGCTTGAATGTAGGAAAGGCTAATCATTGATCGACCCCCAACACATTATGTTAGTCCTTTACGTGTCCATGATAATAAACTGACAATCCATTTGTTCATACGACTTCAATAAACAAGTCTATGTTAGTCAAACTACGTGGTCTCTACGTGAATAACACAGGAAAGGCTAATCTTTGATCAGCCCTTGAGGCTCCTAGGATAGGTCTTTAGGTTAGGTTCTTGGTCAAAATTTTAGAAAACACCAAAACATTGGAAAAATTGAAAATCAAAACATTTGTAAAACATCCTTTTAATCCCTAAATAGTCTCAAAACATTTCAAAATACCAAAAACATTCAAAAAACCCAAAATCACCCATCCCATTTCACATTCACCCGCAATAAACATCCACTCACAATAAATCAATCATCATCTCCACCCTTTGGTGAAACAAGTAGAAATAAGTGTGGTAACTTAGAAAGTGTAAACTCAAAATGTCAAGGTCTTAAGTCTAGGTCAATAGGTAAACATGTTGATCATTCTGTTGTTATCAATAGCCCATCATCTCGTTAGTCTTATAACCATCTGATTACATCATGTCCTAGGATATATCTTTCCTACAATGGACATCAACATCAAATGCCACCATAGTTTAGTCTTGGCTAGAGGTATGAAGAACATTAGCTTGTTTGTTTACTTGATATTTTCTTCTGATTTATCTTATTACACTCATTCCGATGACCTCTCGATGATGTCTATCTGAAAGATTTAGAGAGAAAGGAATGGGGCATTAAACATTATCTTTCATTTGCCGTGCTTGTTGGATATTCTTGTAATATAACCTTGGTAATGCTAACTTTGTTCGGTATGTGGGGAGGATGTTTTGGATATCTTGTTGACTATTACATTGTTAGGTCTTTCCTTTCTATGTTTTGGTCTAAGATGTTTGAAATGTTTGAACCACATCTTGACATGGTTTCGTATGCCGGGTGTGAACATGGATACTCCTATCTGTTTGTTGAGTCAAAGTCCATCACACTAGATACCATGCCATCTTGGTTGTCTATACCATTGATGCTTCATATCTATGTGTGTTATCAAACATAAGGAAAGTTATGCTCTTTACGTCCCCAATCCCTGGATAAGAAATACATCATCATCACTCATCATCATATCTAATAAAGTCTCGACGACTCATAGAATTGTTGGAGTTCTGCATCTTTGTGGATTGAAGGGGTGATCCCTCTCTTTCTTCTTTCTCTCACGCTAACATGGTATCATGAAATTTAACAAAAATCTATCTACATCCATCCTGCATCCACAAACCGTCAGCATCCTGCATATGCATACATATCATTGTAGTAAGAAACAACAACCATCCATTACATTATCATTTAAGGTATTTAGGATAATATAGATTTGGTATTCTAAGCATCTTAAAATCATCACATTTTGCATTACCATCATAATCCATACATCACATTCACAAACATATATATCCATTCATATATCTTGCATCATCATATACTATATGGATAAAATATTGAAAAAGAAGATAACATATCCATTGCATTACATCCATCTCACATACATTACATCATCATTTAAGTTGTTTAGGATAATATAGATTTGTTATTCTAAGCATCTTAATCTATTTTCATTATCGACATAATATAAATTTGTTAGTCTAAGCGTCTCAAAACATAAAATTTCATTATATCCATCACATAAACATATATATGCATGCATACAATCATATATATGCATGCATACAATCATATATATGCATGCATACAATCATCATCAAATAAGAATAAATCCATCATACATTACATGTGCATTCATATCATGCATCCATAACATTGCATACATCACATCATAAAGCATAAAACATCATAACATGATCATAAATTACATCCATCCATATCATATGCATCCATACATCCATAACACATAAAGTACAATAAAATAACATCACATCAAATAAATCAGAGTCATCTCATAAATTTATATCTAAAAAGGTGAATGTCATGATACAATCAGAATTAGGTGTATAATGTCATCATAAAGAATATACACGAGGCTAATCAAAACTCAACCAATGAATGTATATACATCATATAATCAGGTTGTACATCAAAAAAGTGTCTAAAGTGATATTAATGTCCTGAGCTCCCCTCACTCTATTGATCACTGTGGTGACTGCCTTGGCTCTGGCGGTGCGATCTTGTCGGCCTGCCTGATGGCCCCCATAAGAATTTCTCGGTGCTACCTAAATGATTGAGAGAAATCTGGATCTTGGTGCTCCTATGGACATACTTTATAATATAGTGTCCTATAGTAGGAGGCCTCCTGCATAGCCTTCCCATACATTTGAGCTTGGACCATCGGTTGCCCTTGTGCTTACTATGTGGTAGCCTCTAGTTACTACTGATGCCCATTCTCTAGTGCCAAACCAAGGTCTATGTCTTGTCTCATCTGACGCTCCTAGGCCACCTCGTACCTGGCCTGATCCCTCTCCTAGGTCAGTGCCTGAATTTGCGTTGCAACCTACTATAACTGTCCTGCCAAAAGCTAAACCTATGCCTACAGAGCTACTATTTGTGCGTCTCATGGATCGGGACCCAGTGGTGGTTGTTGTGATACCCTCTAACCCACTGGTTGTACTAAGGGCACATCCTCATCATTCCCATCATGCCCATCCTGCATGTCTTATGGCCGATTTGGTGGTTATTGACCGATCCGAGGACCTCTCACCTATCCCCTACCTACTACAAGAATCCTCAACAATGTCAATTTGATTGGGTGTATGCCCACCAATAAGCATCATAGGCCTGTGTTGTGCCTACATCCTAAGGTCCATCGAAATACACCCATGGTTGCATCACCAACTGCCTAAAATTATTTGTTGCCACCTGGGGTTGGATTCGCTGCCCCCAAGCAGTCTCTCATGCTCGTTTGACAAATATAGCTCTATATGCATCATTGGGTGCATCCTACACCTCTCCAAATTACTAAGCAACTCTTTCAGGGAGATATCGCTTGATCATATGGTGCTCCCACCCTGCATATATCTAGTCTAGCGGTAGTAGAATAACTACTCATCATCATCATGCCATCTATGATAGTGGATCCAAGGCCTCCACTGGAAAAATTCCATCTCATCAATAACCTGCCTCTAGTGCAAGATGCTAGTAATGCTTGCGTAATGAAGGGTAGTCATCCCCCCATATCTGTAAACTACGAGATCATCTCGATCTGTTTGTACATTTGCGACAATAGGCCTCAACATCACTATATGCTCATATGCCTAGATGTGAAGTAATTTCACATTGACCCCAATGTTGCGGACCCCCAAGTATGCCACCTGGTGCATGTCATGATATAAGGAGGTGAGAACAACTGGACCTCATGCATAGACGGTCATCTCCTCCATCATTCGGGACCAAAATATGCCCCATCCCACACTACAACCTCTCGCTCGTTTATTCAGAATGAGGACTCTTGAAATCAGTGTACCAACAAATAATGTCAAATCTAAGGCGATCCCATCGTACTAATCAAGGTAAATCTGCCTGCTTTTTGTCATATAATCGTCAACACTAAGCAACTGGAACATGGCATCCCCACTGGCCTTGACATGATAAATAATTCGCTTGCCATGCATGGGGATCCACAGAATCTGCCATACGTCCTCCAAGGTGATCGTAGCCTCTCTAGTCAATAAGTGGAACGATGATGTCTCACTCCGCCATCACTCCACAAGGGTTGTCATCATAGCTAAATGAATCCGTACCGCCGACGTCTGGGCGACAAAGCCAAATCCAATCGTAAAAAAATAATGCATCATACAAAAAATGCCTCGCTCGGTGCAAGATCTGACCTCTGTGCTCCTTTGAATGGAGTGGGCAAAGGACCTCCTGCATTCAACACACCCACAACATCAAATTTTATCAAATTGGTGTAATTTCAAAAATTAAAAAACTCATAAAAAGCAAAGGCGACCTGACATTTACAAAGGCGATGCTCTGCGTTTTGTAAAAGTGATGCTATAATCAAAGGCAATACCCTATCACAAAGGTGGATCGGTATTTGGGTGGCGATGCTCTAACCTTCTTAGCTCGTGCGATGCTCCATCGCAAAGGTGAATCGGTATTTTACCGCGATGCTTTGCCCCTTCTAGGTTGTGTGACACTCTTTCACAAAGATGTGTCAACATTACATATGCAACCCTAGGACCTAACTACGTCGTGCGACACTATACTAGAAAGGCGACACTCCATGAACAAAAGTGACACCGTTTGACCCATTTGTGATGCCCTAGAGCTACTTTTGGCTAACCTATTTGGACCCTAATAAATGCACCTAAACCATGAAAACATGAGAAAAGTTTCGGTTTGTGTACTAGAGGTCCTCCATCTGGAGCTTGTTGTAACTCTCAGATTTGCTCCATCCGATACCTGAGAAGCACACAAGTAGGCATTTCGTCAACATCTCAGAGCAAAATCATGAGAATCCTAGGAGGTTAAGTGCACAAATGATTTGAAAATGACCCCTACCCTTCTATTTATGCTGGAAAATTAGGGTTTTTGAGCTCGTTTATCTATTTTTTGCATAGAAAAGCCTATTTTGACCCGCTTTCATCATCGTGAGCCCATTTTCATGTCTTGTAGGATATTTTCTATGCCTGAATCATTGATTGAATCTTTTTTCGCGATCTTGACACAAAATTTAAATTTGTGCCTGATCTCTTGAGGGGACAGTGTAGCAGTGTAATTCCTTCTGCTGGGGCAACAATGTGGCATCCAAAAAAATTAGAATTTTTTTGAATTTTGATTTCGGCAATGATATTCTTTGAACCAACGCAACAGGCACCTTGCTTCAAAGAGGGGAAAAATGTAGACACTTAAAAGTCTTGATTGATACTATACATCTGATTTTGATTAACTAATACCATTTCCTCCTAAATCACTTCAAACTAACCAATTAATTAAATAATCGATATTATTTAGTTAAATTCATCAACTTCTGATATTAATCAAATAATTATATGTATTAGATTAATTCACCTTCTTCTGACTAATGTGCATCCTATTTAATTAAATAAACTCATTTAATTAAATCCTCCTCAAGTCCTCTCATTTGATTAAATAAATCAAATTATTTAAATCAAATGTCATAAATCCCCTAACCCACTCAAGTTGATTAATTCTAAATTAATTGACTCCCTAATCATCATTACCCATTTCTCTAGCTTTTAACTCCCCTAAAGTTAAATTAACCCATGATCAACTAACCTAGTTGAAAATGAAATTCATTTCTATTAATTATCTAATTAATCTATTTATCCTCACAATGGAATATTCTTAGGAATATTCCTCCCAACCACCCCTTCATTCAATTTCCCTCCAAAATCCTCTTACACATCCATAAATACCTCTTACAAAGGTATTTACTCTCTCTTACATGCCATCTTGTCTCTTACAAGGGAATTCACTCCTCTTACATTCTCAACAAAATTCTCTTACATCCTCAACCATATTTATTTAATCCTCTTACATCCTCTTTACTCACACATTCCCCAAAATGTGCTCCACCTTCAACCATTAGCCAAGTGTGACAAGCACCACATTCCTATTGGCTCCCATTTTAATCCCACATTCACCAATTTTACCTCTTTGTCAACCCTTCACTCCTATAAGTAGAAGCCTCTTCTACATGAAATGGATCCACAACTTGAAGCATTCTTACTATAGGCATTTTAATTCATAGCATTCACTCTACTCATATCATTTTTAGCTTGTTTTCATCATCACTTAGCATCAATCTCACACTTGGAATCATCCACATCATTGGGGCTTATCAAAGGGATTGGGAAAGGGCTTCTTTCCACATCAAAGGAGCACGAATACCCCTATGGGATGGAGCTTTGGTTGATTTAGTTGATTACATACTATCACTTGCTTTGTTTCATGCTTTCATTTCATGTTTTCATCTTTGTTTAACCAAGAATCTCATAGGGAATTCTTTGTTTGTGTTTCTAACATGACTAACCATTGTTTGTTTTTATTTTGTTAGTAAATTGCAGAGGCATTCACACTAGGATCATGAATTAGGATTCCTTCTTAACAAAGGTCTTTTTAAGGTTAGAGGTGATATCGGCTGGGAGGGTTCCTCTGCTAAGATAGGTGAATATATCATGATACCACGGGGAACCGAGACCAATGATTACACACACAAACTTAGATTTTGGGATTTCAAAAGCTGGTATAAGAAGTTGTTCTACTAAGAATTCACATTGAAGGACATTATGCGACATATCTAATAATGATCCAATTATCACCATGGCATCTACTACTCGGTTGTTCATGTGAGGAATCTGCTCAAAGGTTATGTCTATGAAAAAGTTCTTGAGACTTTCTACCATATTTTTATAAGGAGTGAGTTTATCATCCTTAGTTTGGTACTCATCATTGACTTGGTTGATAACCAACTGTGAGTCCCCATAAACTTTCAACTCTTGCATTTGACATTGGATTGCTATCTTTAGACCTATTATTAGGGATTCATACTCAACGATATTGTTAGTAAATGGAAATGATAGCATGTATGACTTTGGGATGCAATCACCTTGAGGGGTGATAAAAATAATACCCACCCTTGATCCATGTTGGGTAAATGATCCATCAAAATACATTTTCCACTGATTTACTATATTGACAAGGAACATTGATTCATCAGGAAATTTAGATATCAAAGGGTTCTTTGCATAGATAGGTTCTTCCGCTAGTTGGTCTGCAATCACTTATCCTTTGATTGCCTTGCACTCCATGTACTCTATGTCAAACTCAATCAAAATCATTACCCATTTGTCCATTCGCCTAGTGAGAGTTGCTTTGGATAACATGTATTTAAATGGGTTGATCTTTACAATAAGCTTGATTTGATGCAATAGAATGTAATGTCTGAAATTTTGTGAAGAAAAAACTACTGCTAAGCATGCTTTCTCAATGGATGAGTAATTAATTTCATAGCCTACCAAGGTCCTGGTAATATATTGCTCTTTCTTTTTTGTTTTCATCATGTTGTGCTAGAAGAGCACCTAGTGCTACTAATATTGTTGAGATATTCAGGATTAATGGTTTGTTGGTATCGACAACATGAGTACTAGAGGTGTTAATAGGTAGTCCTTGATCTGCTGGAAGGATTTATCACACTTGTCATACCACTTAAAATATTTATTCCTTTATGGAGAAGATGTGAGAAAGGGTGGATTTTGTCTGATAATTGCACTATGAACCTTCTAATGGACTACAACCTTGTAACCCTCTCATCTGCTTCAATTTTTGTGATGGTTCCATGTATAGGATGGCTTTCACTTTTGATGGATCAATTTATATCCGTCTTTGTGATATGATGTAGCCAAGAAGATTTCCTGATGTAACCCCAAAGACACACTTTTTTGGGTTTAGTCATACCTTATACTCTTCAAGTCTGTCGACGATGGGTCCTAAGAATTCTATGTGCTCACTCCTTTTCTTTGACTTGGCCAAAATATTATCCACATAGTCTTTGATTATTTGGTGGATCATGTCATGAAAGATGATGGTCATTGCTCTTTGATAGGTTGCTCCTACATTCTTCAGCCCAAATGGCATCATGTTCCAACAATATGTTCCCCATGGACAAGTGAATGCAGTTTTGTGTTGATCCTCCTTGGCGATCATGATTTGATTATATCCTAAAGAACCATCCATGAGTGACAACATTGTTAAATCAATGATGATGTCAATGTTAGGCAAAGGGAAATCATCCTTTGGATATGCATTGTTCAAGTCTCTAAAATCTGTGCATATTCTGATGCCCCTAGTGAGTTTGGAGATTGGTACTAGGTTGGAGACCAACTCAGAATAATAAATTAGTCTGATAAATCCGATGTCAAGAAGCTTTTGTAACTCAAGTTTCACCAAGAGTGCTATTTGAGGGTGCATCTTCCTCAATTTCTGCTTCACTAGTTTGGCCTCAAGATAGACAACTAAGTGATGCACAACTACTTCTGGATCGAGGCCTGGCATATCTCTGTATTACCATGCAAAGTTGGATCTTTTCTCTTTCAAGAACATTGCTAGTTTTTTCTATTCTTCATCTAACAAGGATTCAACATGGAAAGTTATCTTGGATGCTTCTTTTGTTCCCACATTTACTGGAGTAGCCTTTTCTGCTAGCACTGCTGACTTTTCTGGATGCATTGCACTAAGAGGGAGATTAAGTCCCTCATCCTTGGGCACCTCAGAGAGGTTTTCACCCTTAGATGTGTCCTTTCTTTTTACTATTTTAGGATCAAAAAGTGCCACAGTGTAGTTTTCACTCAAAGATCGATATGTTATTTGTGTGTCATCCATTTTGTGACTGAAGGATTCAATTGTCTCCCGATAGTACGCCTGTGTGTCTAGCTCTATGCCAAAACTAGATTTGTGATCTGCCCATCACAAAGTCCCAAGAATTCTGATATTGCTTCATCATTTTTGAATAAATATAAAATTGATGGTCCTCGTTGGTCCTAATCAATGAGTTGGGGATATACTAGGATTATTTCAGTGGGTTTGTCATTTGGGGTGAAATATGTTGTGGATATCATGAAGAGAGATTTATCCTCAAATAGGTCAGTAAATTCAAGGGGGAAGTAATCTAGGGTCGTATCACATGATGTTGGTAACCAAGAGGAAGCCTCAACCTATTTAGCAACAATACCTTTTCCAAGAAGGGTAACCTTGGTAGTAGTACATCCTAGGCCAAGATTCTTTTGACGTCTCTCAAGAGCAATGGGTTCTATCAAACCATTATCATTTTGACCTTGTTTCTCATTCTTGTTGTACCCCAATCCCTTCATTAGCTGCAAGCCTTTGTTGTCATCTTCCATAGGATGAACGAGGACGGGTTGGTCACCTTGATAGAGTAGTTTAGAGACATCCTCCTCATTGACATCTTCTTTATTCAAATCCCCCCACTTGGTGAAGGTGGTAGATGCCATCTTTAATGTTTCAACCACTTTGTTGATAGGTGAGGGTTTCCCATGAGATTTGGGAGAAAGAGATAGCTGTCCCAACACAAAAGTATCCTTTGTTAGTTTATAATCTCCACAACCATCATCTTGGATCATTTCTTTGATTTCAGGAATGTTCTACACAATGAGTGTTTTTGTTTTCGAGGAAGATGTAAAGGATTATGGGTCAATAAATGAGGAGGAGGGTGTAGGCCCTTCATCACTTTTAGGGATTTGGGTATTTTCTAAAACTTGGCCTCAAGGTGCTTATAGTAGTAAAAGGGCTCAGGATCTCCATGGATGGTGACTTCTTTATCCTCAAAAGGAAACTTTACAAATTGGTGATAGGTTGAAGCCACAAATTTTAGGGCATGGATCCATAGTTGACCAAGCAAGATGTTGTAGGGGAGATCAAGGTCTAACACTTGGCATGTATTATCAGCAATAACGGGTCCCACCTAGATGGTTAACATGATTATGCCTTGCGATACTCGCTCTTGATCATCATATGCTCTGATAGTTGTACTCTTTTATTTCTCAATAAAATCCTCTGAATAAACTAAGTTCTTGACCAATTGAAAGGTGCAAATGTTCAAACCAACACGTCCATCTACTGATACTCTTTTAACCTTGTTCTTATGAACACTGAACTGAAGATGTAAATCATAGTTATGAGATGGTTGGGATGGTAGGTATTGTTTTGAGAAGGTGAGAAGATGAGGGATAGTGATATGCCCTACCATAGCTTGAAACTACTCTGTAACCATATCCTTAGGGAGGAATGATAAGAATAAAGCTTTCTTTAATATTTCCCTATGTGTGGGGGATGGCCTCAATAGTTCCAAGATCAAGATATATGCGGGGGCCTTCTTAAGCTGATCTAGGAGACTCTATTTGTTAGGGTTTGGTGTTGGAAAAGTAGGTTGTGACCTAGGTTGAGATGGAGCTCCTTGGATGGTGACCTTGCCACATCGCATGGTGACTCCACACTCTGCACTAGGCCCTTTTATGGTGACGACGGTGATGACATTGTCACAAAAAGTGACCACATTGGAATAGACATGTTGCACATTGTTGTAGGTCTTCCCTTTTCCATTGTCATTCCCTTTGCTCTCATTGGGCATGGGATTCTTGGATATCTTAAGATTCTAGTTATTGGTTGGTACTTCAATAGATATGTCTCCATTCTCAATAAGATATTGGATAACATTTTTGAGCCTCATAAAATTTAATGTTTTTGTCCCTTAATTTTATGAGTCACAAAGATCTTTTTTATTGTACCACGACGATTTATCTTGTGGTTCCTGATAGTTTTTGAAATTGGGAAGTGTTATCAAGTTTGAATCTACCAGTTTCTTCATGATAGTTTCAATAGGTTCTGACAACTGTGTGTATTTGCGTTCTAGATAGTTGTTCCTATTGGGGGTTCTTCGTTGTTGTGTTTCAATGTTATTGATCTGATTTTTTTGTGGTGATGTGATTTGTTGTATGGTTGGTTGTTCATAAGTTGTTTGATTGGTGTTTGGACTAGGAGCACTTAGGACCACCTTAGCATCTACCACACAATCATTCATCACATTCTTGTTCTTAGCCCAGACTTGAGGCTTGTCGCTTGAACTAGTGGATGGGCGATTGTCTTTGTATGCTTGGGTATTTCCCTATGAGGTTAGAGCACACTCAATGTTTAGGGATCTGGGGACAAGCTCATCATAGGTGGTAATGCACTACATCTTCAAGTGGAAGGATAAATTGGGGTCGACATTCGCTATGATGATCCCCACTTTTTGTTCATCGAGAATGGGCCACTTTCTTTTACTGGCTCTTTGTCTCCATCGTTGTAAGAAATTGGAAAGTGATTCTCCTTTTTTGTTGTTGGAGAGTATATAACTATTCTAAGCTTACGTCCATATCAAGATTAAATGAGAAGTGATCTATGAATTTATCAGTGATTTCTTGAAATTTTTTGATACCTAGAGGTAATTGAGAAAACCAATTGATAGCTGCGCCCATCAAGCTTCGTGGAAAGAGGCACATTAAATAGGAATCATTGTAGGCCATCTCCACACACATGATGTTAAACTCTTTGACATGGTCCATATGATTTCCTTTCCCTTTGTATTTATCAAATTTGGGGACCTCAAAACTGGGAGGGAAAGGTACCATTGAGATGTTTTGATCAAATGGATATGGACATAGGTTTTGTTGTGTATGGAGCTTCTTAATTTTTCCCATCCAGATATCTTGTATTTCTTGTGTTAACACCTTAAGTTGTGATGCTACATTATCTTGCGGGGTTGGTGGAGGAACATATGTTGCGTATTGTGAGATAGCAGATGGATTGTATGTAGGGTTTTGATATGATGGGGTGTTGTATGGTGTGTATGGTGGTGTAGGATATTGTGAAGGTGATGGTGGTGGAGGGATATGTGTTCCTAATGTGTTTGTATTGGAAATGTTTTGTTTAGGGTTATAGTACAAACCTTATTGTTGTTGTTGTGTGAGCACTTGTTGTTGTTGGGAATATTGTTGGGATAACAAGGCTTTCTATTGGGTTTGCTACTATTATTGGGCCACTAGGGTTGCTTGTTGCACTTGCTATTGTTGTTGAGCTGCTAAGGCTTCTTGATGTTGTTGTTGAGCTGCTAAGGCTTCTTGATGTTGTTCTTAAGTTGCTAAGGCTGCTTGGCGTTGTTGTTGGGCCATGAGGGCTTATTTTTGTGCTTGTTGTTGTTGTTGTGTTGCTAAGGCTACTTGTTGGGCATGTTGTTGTTACTGTACTACTAGGGCTGCTTACTGTTATTGTTGTTGTTGTGCTGCTAGGGCTACTTGTTCTTGTTGTGCTACTAGGGCCTCTTATTGTTGTTGTTGCACAGTTTGTTGATAATCCTGTTGTGCTTGTTGCAAGGATAGAGCATATGCTTGCAAGGTAGGATCATTTGGTTTTTGGTACATTTGTGATGAGTTTTGTGTGTTTATGGTTTGAGTGGGTTGCGGGTTGTTGATGAGTGGTTGGGGGTTCCTATGGTTCAACATTCCTTGTAGGATGGTGGATTGGGAGGGAGGAATGTAAGATTGAGGTCCCATTTGATTTTGCATGATATGGGGGACCAATGGTATTGATGATGATGGTGCCATTCGGTATTGCGATGACAATGGCACATTTAGACCTTGAAATTGATTGAAAGGGTTCCCTTGAGTGATGGGTAGGGAGTTCCCTTGTTGTATTTGAGGTGGGACCAAGGTGTTACCTTGGTTGATGGTATTCACAACCAAGGTGTTGTTTTGATTTGGGTTGATGATGGATGGGATGGACGTGTTTTATGAAGCCAATGAGATGGATGAACCAATGGGGTGGTTGGATAAAGATGTCCCTATTTGCGTTAAGGGTTGATTTTACGTGAGGGTGTTGACATACCCTAGTTGGTCGATTTGAGACACTTGGTCTATACTACCTTGTGTGACATTGGGAACACTTATGGTTCTTGTAGGGATGGATGAGGATGGTTTCCCTTGATATGTCAAGGTTGTCATGGATTCATGAAGTGTAAGTGGTTTATGTGGATGTAGGGGGTGTTCGAGAATGATAGGAGCACCAAATGTAGGTGTCCATGTAGTTTTTTGGGGTGGATTGGTGTTTAGAGTACCCACAAGTGTGTTGATTTCCAAAGGTAGAGTATGACCAAAGTATTTAGCAAGACTAGTCACAAGACTAGGAGTTTGTGTTTGATTTGGCCCTAGTGATGGAGTTGATTGAATCATAGATTGGGTTAACCCTTGTGTCAACCTTTGTGCGAAAAAAGATGGGGGAATTGAAGTCACTTTCTCTAAGGCTTGAGGTTCTTGCTTATACTCAAGGATTTTTTCTTTGGTAAGCTCAAATGGATTATTTGTAACATCTACCTCATATGGTCCTTCTTGATTTTGGGGTTGTTGTGAGGGGGTAGAATGACTTCTTGGATCAAATTATTGAGGGTTGTTATCACTTGTGGTAGATGGGACTTTGGTTTTCTCCATGATTCTCTTATGTTGTGATCTTGTTGTTACCATAAATTTTGGGTAACCTATGGGAGAGTTATGTTGGGATTTGTAATGTTTAAACTCTCTAGTTGACTCAAATTTAGGTAAGAGGGCCCCTCTAAGTCATTTTGGAGCAATAGCGTGAGTGGGAGATGAAAAGGTGAATGATATGGGGAGTGATCTTTGCAAACATTTTGGGACAACACTTTTGACTATAGGTTTAATGTTTGATGTTTGGATAAAAAATGTTTAATGAACTTGTGAATCTTTAAGGTAGACTTGTGACCTTCAAGATAAACTAGTCCAAAAATGATAACTAACTTAACTAAATGCATGGAAAAGGATTCATTTCATATACAACATAGCTAAGTTAGGGGATTGATTTAATGATGTCTAAGTCAAAAAGTGTTGGTGTGTTCAAAATTTTGCAAAGTTTGGTGAAGTGAAGTGTGAAATATGATAATAGATGAATGAAATGTTTGACTCAAAATTTTAACCTAGAGTGAAACTTTATTTTTTAAGACCAAGGTAGTGAGAAACATGCTATACCTCTAAAGTGATCAAACCCGGAGAACTTAATTATTTTAAATGAGAAGTAATTGTGAAATGTGTAGATTTGGTTCATCTATTAAAGAGCGTAGATAAAGTCTCTTTATTGACCTGTCTCATTTGTGGTGATTCCTTAGGATACATCTCTTGATAAAATTTGAACTATGATATCTAATTTTGAAATGGTGAAATGTGGACAGTCTCTTAGGGATTTTGATTTTGCGAGAGATCATTAAGAGATGCACAAGATCATAAAAAAGATATTTATTTCTACGTAGGAGGTGGTAATATGGGCCTTCCAACCGCAATATCAGTGTTTTCCTCTTGTTTGTCTAAGATGTTTGTTGCATTATCCACTGGCTTGGTGTTTCCTTTGTTTCAAAAGTGAAGCTCCTCAAACTATTAATTATATCTGTTTGTTCTCCTTTAATCAATTGAAAGTTTGGTTGTATGATAGCCGATGTAAGGTTTGGTTGTTGAGCAAGAGTGATCGGATGCCAAATGGTCATGTGTGGGGATCAATTTGTCAATTTATCTTGCTTAATGAGTTTCTTTTTACTACAAACACTTACCTTGTTTAAGTTTCAAACTAAATGTCTATGTCAAAAAACATCATTTATTTCACAAGGTCCATTATGTGAAAGTCGCGAAGTTAGAGCCATAGTCACCTATGTTAACTTTGGGAAGTATGGATTGAGATATAAGTCAAGATATTTAGAAGTCTCTAAGGATAAAAATCCTTAGGACAAGCATCCATATCAAGGATTTTCAAAGGGTATCCATGCTCAAACCAAAGGGTTTAAAATTTTGAGAAAGATCGTTGATGTTTTTTTGTAATGTTTTGGAACCAAGAAAGTGTTTAATTGAATCACAAGCATTTAAAATCCTAGTTCAAGCGGGTACATATTTCTTAGTAGGCTTACCATCATCACCTAAGAGATGATTAATTCATGAAGATGGAATGGACAAATAGGTTGTGTCAAGGAAATGTAATGTCTTGACATTCCAAGCAAAATAGTCCCTTCCCTATTTGCTTTATTTCCTCAACCAAAAATTGAACATGGTAAGGAACTTCTTGGAATGATGATATTCCAATGCACTACCTTGAAATACGTTTCAGAATTGGACTTGGTTAGCCACTACAAACAAGGTTTTTAATGACCATATTTGGGATAAACTAGTGCTATACATGTGGCGATTCACTCAATTAAGAGGCCTCCCATCCCTTAGAAACATCTAAGGGTTTTAATTCATCTCATGGATACTAAGGGAGACATTCATCGGTATAGGACAATAACATTAGCTGGTTAATGACTTTAGTCACAACTAATTATTTATATAGTGGACCGAAGTGAAAGCACCACTTGGGTCGTTCCATCTCACAAGCTGGGAGGTAGACCCTCTATAGGTAGCATAATTTGTGAAGCTTAAAATGATTTTCATCACCCAATATTTTCCAAAAGGCACAAGGGGAGAGGATAGACACTTCCAAGAAGAAAATTATACTTGTGCATTTCTCTTCACCCAAGATCGCATGAAGCGAAAGGGGAGAGGATACACACAACAAGTACATGTAAGAAAATTAGACACAAATTCATTTTAACTTTGGCAAGCATAATGAAATTTTAAGCACCAAATGAAGTGTTGGGATTGTTTTGTTCAATTTTAAGCTTGATATTGCAAAATGAGGATATGAGTGTTCAATTGTAACCAATTTGAGCATTTATTTTAAACCCAAAAGGAAATTTAGTTGGTCCTAAAACATGAAGTAAAGCATCACAAATGGGTTATAATTGCCCCATAAGTGCAAAAACACTTGTTACAATATATAATCAAATGATGATATACTCCTTCACTTCAAATTTTATTGCCCAAACTTGTAAAACCAATTAGCCTCAAAAACAAAAACTAGAAGTTAGTGACATGTTAGTGATCAAATGAAATCAAAAAATTAAAACACATGTCAAAATTCAGTTTCTATTTAGTTTACCAGTAAAAATGCGAAGTTGAAATCAATTGCATCATTTAATTTCATCATATGTATCGCTATATCGCAAGTGTGTCGCTGTATTAAAAAATCAGATGTGTCACTCTGCAGTAAACAATGACATCAATAGCGTCGACATGTCAAATGCATCGCTATAATAAAATTCATGTTGCAATTAAAAATAAGTTTAGCGTCACTATTTTAATCAAGAAGTGATGAAATTTAAAAGGATGTCTCTAAATTAATTGTGCATCATTGTTTTCAAACCCGAGTGCATTGTTGTATGGCGACGCGTCCTAGATGTGTCACTAAATTTACTCAGTGAGTTGTTGAACCTGCAAACAAAAAAAATTAGAAATCTAATGAGAAACTCATCAGATTCGATTAATAGAGCCCTCCTTATAGCACCAAAATGTGACCAATGACATACTATAGGTTAATTACACTTGATCCATACAGATTCAAAGCATATTTAATCCACTAAGCATCAATCCCAATAAGATATTCAATGTAAACAAAGTGAAGAAGCCATTAAAACTAACATTCTAAAACATGTAAAATTGAAAAACATATACTCTAAGACATTGAAACTTATCCTATTGGGGGAGTGGTGTTGCATTGATGTGGAATAGAGACCCTTTCCCAATCCCTTGGATAATGAGCTTGTTTCAATTAGTTTTATTGAAGAAAACTGATGAAACCAATGAGAGATATATGTGAAACATGATGAAAGCTAATTTAACATGATAAAAGCTAAGACGATTGATGTAAGTGTGTGCAATATATGCTAAATGTATGCAATATTTGAAATATTATGCAACTAAGTTACCATGGAAGTCATTAATGGATGCTCTAAGCTAATAATGCATGTAAACTAATCTAAGATGCTTTTAAAACATAAAACATGGATGCGAGATGAGAGTGATTTTCAACAACATAAGTTTGCTATGAAAAGGTGGATCCATATTCAATAGATGCAAGGTCCATTTATAGAATAGGCAAAAGGAAACTGATGGTCAAGATTGAAAGAATCAATCAATGGTTAGGATGGAAGGAAGATAGAGGAATGGATCATGGATTCCCATCAAGGGTTGAGAATGCAAGTTGATTTTTAATCAAGGCTCACAATCATGCAAAGAAACACACTTTCAAAACTTGCTCAAGAAGTTTGTTGAAAGTTTGTTACAAGGAAGAATATTCCTTTTTTCAAATGAGTGAAGAGGGAGAATATTCTCATGGATGAGGAAAATTAGAATTTAGTTAATTAAAACCAAATTTTAATTTGCAAAAGGGGAAGGAATATTCCCTTTTGGAGGAATGTGCAAAGGAGGAATATTCTCAAGGAATATTCTCTTGCAAGTGGGAGAGTTAGAATTAATTATCAATTTGATAATTAAACAAAGTTTCAATTATGCAAATTAGAGGAATTTATGATATTAATTAAATAATTAACTTATTTAATGAAAAGGTGTAAAAATGACATTTAATTAAATAATTAAGATTATTTAACTTAAATGAAAGGATTTAAGGTGTTAAAATTAAATATTTTGATTTATCCAATTTAACAGGATGAAAGGTTAGCATGAAAGGGGTAGGAATTAACCTAATTAGATTAATCAGATTAATAGATGAAAAATGATGTGATTAGATAAATAGCTAGGCTAATTTAATAAATTAAGCAAAAAGAAGATGGATTTTAAGGTGAAATGATGTTAGTATATTAGATTCGAGTGTGTGATATCATTCAAGACATTTTTAAGTGTCTACACTATCTTAGAGGTGTCTATAGGGATATGGAAGGGTATTGACCAATCCAAAAATATGAGAATGGGAACTTTTACAATTTTCTAATTGAAGGTGTCAAAGGAGTGTTGGCATTGTTTAGTCCATGTGATATATTTGTTATTTTTCTTTTTAAGAAGTTCCTCTAGGGGGGTTGTTAGGTTGGCATATCCTTTTATAAATTTTCTATGATAACTGGTATAGCCTAAAAATGTTTTAACTTTTGGTATGGTCTTGGGTAGAGGTAATGTTAGAATGAGGGAAAATTTCATTGGACTGATCATTAATCCCTCTTTACATATAATGTGCCCTAATAGTGTTCCAAAGGGTATTGCAAAGATGCATTTCTTGATATTCAATGAATTTGCATACTGCTACATTTTCCAACATAGTTCAGAGGGCCTGGATGTGATTTTTGACTAACATATATGCCATCCAATCATCTAGGTAAACTTCTAAGAAGTCATTATAAACTCTTTAAATGTATTCACCATGATCCTACTAAAGACTGCTGGGGTATTTTTTAAACCAAAGGGCATGAAAGTGTAAATGAATGATCCTTATTTTGTAGCAAATATGGTTTTAGGTTGATCTTCTTCTTGGATTCAGACTTGATGGTATCTGAAAAACCCATCAGTGAATGAATATATTTCTCTTCTTGTGACCTATTCAAGTATTTATTCGGTAAAGGGAGTAGGGAAAGGATTATGGAGGCATGCTTTATTGAGTTCCCAAAAAAAAACATAGATCCAAATTTCTCGAGTCTTCATATTTTGTACTACCATTGGGTTGATCAATTAAGAGTCTTCCATTGGTTTGATAGTTCATACCGCTAACATTTTATCTATTTTTGTCTTGGATCCTTTCTTTATGTTGGGGTTGAGGCAGTAAGGTCATTTCCAGTGGGGTTTGATCCCTTATTTCAACTGAATTTTTATTACCCCTTCTTCTTCTTTGATACCCTTCATTTCTCTAAATGTACGTGGAAATAGTTCTTGATATTCTGTCAGTACTTTAGTGCCTGATGCTACTAGTGATTCATCCCAATAGTCCCCAAGTTTAGCTAATTTAGGGTTTCCTTCTTGGGCTATGTTTTCTTCTTATAATTGAAGGGGTTGATTATAATATTATTCTTTATGTTCTAGGTTTAATTGTATTTCCCTCTCTCCTTTCACCGTGATCTCTAGTTTTGGGTCTAATTCTTCCTCCTCTTTTTGTATAGCACAATATTGATTGGGTATCAGTTTTGTGTGTCTATCCATCCATTCAATTAGTTTCTATACTCCTTGGGTTTTATGTGGTGGGATTGTTTGTTGTTGAGGGTGGGTGATTTTTGGAACTGTTGTGAAGATAATTTCCTTAATTTTTCTTAGTGTAGTACAAATGTGTCTATAAAATTATGTTAGAATCCTTTCCAGTCTCTAGTTTTTCCACGTCTTTCTTGATTAATGTACCAAGTTTGGAATATTTGTGTATGTGCCCGGTAAAATAATTGAATGTAAAGGAGGTGGTCATATTCTCCATCTTCTTCCCATTTGTGGATGTAATGTTGAGTGTGCTTTTGTGGGGTATTTATTTCATGATATTTGGGAATTAGATTGTATTTTCCTTATTCTTGTAGGTATCGATCCTTGACTAAGATCCAAAATTCCTGCCATGAAGGGATAGAATATTTGTGTGTATACCAACAACATTGAACATTACATATGAGAGTATCTCGGAGATTGGTGATCTAGGTGGTCTCAAGTTGGAATATTATTTCCATGTCACGATAATGTATTGCAGTAAGTCTTGGAAATGGAAAAAACTAGGCATGCTTTCCTTTCTTCTTTATGGTTTTTGTCTTCCTTTTCTCCTAATGGAATGCAAACTTTTATTTTGTCATATGATAAGGAGATTTATTCTTTTGTGGAGTCTACTATACCATTAAAATTCACAACCATTTTAGCACAAGCAATGCTCTAAATGTGTTGAAGGGCTCCTTCATCTCCATAACTTCAAAATTAATGATTTGTTTAATCCCTTTTATATTTTCTTCGACATTCTTCCATGTGCTTAATGTTTCCATGCTACGACCATCGTCTAGACTTATGTTCATATGTGTTCTAATAAGTTTAGGTATTTCTAGCCTCTCCCAAGTAGTTGCTGGAATGATGTTGAGGTGCACACCAAAATCAATCATTACATATTTAATATTATTGTCATTCAGGTTTACGATAATAAGCAGAGGACCATTTTCCAATTCTAAACTTCAACAATCTAATATAATTGTTGTTTCTATCTATTCTAATACTTTCCTAATTGTTTTAATTTTACTAACAAATCTTTTTGTTGAGCCAATGAGGCTAGACTCTTTAGCATCCTCACCTCTTCCTTTGAATAACATACAATTTCATCCTTCTGTTGTTATATAATTTATTTCCTTTCTTTTTCCATTATTTGGTCATGTTGTTTCTTATTTGGCCGAAAGTGGTCATACTCTTCTTCGTCTTCCATTTTTTATTCTTTAGCGATTTCTTCAATTTCACTTCTATTATATCTAGTATATATTCCTTGTTTAGTAAGAAATGTGGCTTTGTTTTTCTTTATGTCAGACTTCTTCTTTGTGCTTATCTACAGTGGTTATTCTCCTCCAGAATAATCTTCATTTGATGTGTTTAAGGACTAGTTATCTTCTATTTGGAAACTTTTTACTCCTTGTGGTACCTTCTAATCACTTTGGCTCCTTTGTTATCCTACAATTCATCACTTGTTGAATGTGGGGTATTTTGTTAATAATATTGAGCCTTATAACACTTGAATATATCATGTGAATCATCTCTGTTGAAAAGACATTTTCTTCTCTTTTTTGACCAACCTTCTGTGGAATAATGACCTATTTTCCCACAGTTATATAACACATTGTGTCCCTCCTTTGACAGTTGTTTCTACTGCATCATCTTCATCCTCTATAATTAGATTATCTATTATCACCTATGTAGTCTTGTGGTGGTCATTTTGTAACACATGCATTATTTTTATCCCTCCATGGTGGTTGTCTATACCCTACATTATATAGAGGTCGTTCCACCAATCCTTTAATATATACCATGTTTCTATCTATATCTACATCGTACTTATGGTATAGAGGGAATCAGGGATCAAGATGATTTCGTTTATTCTGAACCTGAAATTGGTTGGTAGGATAGTCCTTTGTGAGGTGACTATCCCACTCTTGGCATGTCCCACAATACATTGAATTAGTTTTGGCTAGAACAAACTTTAATTCTACATGCAATGCAACGATGGTTCTCTCTATTGAAATGCACAAGACAATTGAGAGGGGGGTGAATCAGTTGTACCAAATTACTTTTACTTATAACCTTAATCAATTCCAACTTAACTTAATCTGTTATTAAGAATAATCATGAAATGCAGATAACATAAAGCAAACACCAGAGACACTAGATTTACGTGGAAAACCCAATGTGGGAAAACCCATGGTGAGGATTAACTCAAAATAAAGTAGTAATGCAATACCGGATACAAAGGCTCACTGCTAGAGGGATCACTGCCCAGAAACAAAGGATCACTACCTACAATAGGAATCACTATCTAGAGGGAGGCTCACTGCCTATAGACAAAGAGAAGATAAAATAAAGATCCACCACAATAGGTTTTACATAGTTGTAACTTGATCAAAAGATTGCAGACACCATTAGCTCACTACTTTCAGGAATCTAACACATCAAAGTACTGCTGCCTTGATTTTCTCTTACACACTCTGCTTTTCGCACTTGTTCGCACACTTCACTTGCTTGCCTTACAATTCGCAACATCTTGACTTGCTTTGATACCATCTTCAACCCTAGAAGCTTTCTCCAAGGTCAGCTATACATCCTCTATTTTACAAATTCAAATTAGGTATGCTAATCAACATTCCCATGGTGGATAAGAATGAGAGAGGACCAATTACATATTTAATTAGGACCCAAACAATATCTTGGATCAATCACACGCTTCCTTATTTCGATGCTTAATATTTATGTAACGTGCAAAAACCAGGTTGTCCAAACCTAATGAAAACACCGACTAGCTTTGAAGTACGTGCATCTACAATGAGATGATCACATGTGGATCACCCAGCATGCTTCACTAGACATTCAAACAACTCTTAGAAACCTTCAAGTACATCTGCAAAAATTGCAACAATCTTCATTCACAGAACATTCTTCAACAATCCAACCAGATTGAGCAACAACACACAGTAGCTCTAGAACAAGTCTTCTAGAGCACCAAAACACAAGTACATTTTCCAGAACATAGAGAACATCAGGATTAAATTTCTTCTATATCCGCAAGATCTGAGACAAACCAATAGAAGAATGCAAAGCAAAAACATCTCACCTAGTCCACAGACAATTAGTTATGCCAAACTGGTTCACATGTATCTTTCACTCTCCATCGACTCAGAAGCTAAAAATTAGGATATATTATCCATCGAAGCTCATGACCCATACTACAAATCCGAACATGCATAGGATCAACACAAAAGAAATGTAGAGCACATTATCAAAGCACACTCAAAACACACACAATACACAATCTTCATTATTTATTAATTTTCTCAAAAGCACTTGACATCGACACAAATACAACTTCATAAATATAGCTCCATGTACTCTCAACACTTCTACAATATCTCAACTATACAACTACCACCTGCAATCACTCTGAACTATGTTGACATCAATGACAACATTAATGATAACACCACCAAACACATCCATACTTGCAACACTCTCTCCTTGGGCCTTTAAATTTTTATTCTGGAGGTGGCCTTCTCGAGAGAAATAGGTGCACCATATTTCTTTGGTTTTCTTTGTTTCTCCTTTTGTGAAGATTGAGTTCTATATTGTTAGTTTTTCTATTGCAAGTTGTACTTTCTCAATATTCTCCTTCATATCATCCTTCTAAGGCTTGCACCAAGTTTAAGATTCAATACAGTAGGCCATAGTGATCAGATATGTGTATGTGTCAAATATACTACCATCTAAAGTTGTTCTTACATCTTTTTAAAGTCCAAAAATAAACCATTCTATCTTCAACCTTTTTATCAATGGTTCCTTTATTTTGTGGTAAACTTCCTTGAATCTTTTATCATATTCTTTAATGGATTCATCTTCCCTTTTTATGAGATCTCTCATCTTACTTACACTCTATGTTGGGATATCTAGAGTATCAAAATTAGCAAGGAAGTCATGTTTCACTTCGTGCCAATTTTCCCATGTTTATGTAGGTCTTTTTATACCAATCTAAAACATATTTCCAAAGTGAGGATACAAAGTTGAGTAGTTTTGAATTGTCTTCATTAATATCTCATCTCTCCCATAAAGAGTCTAGTAAGAATATGTGCCCTGCTACTTCTATGGTATCTTTTCAAAATATGGGAATCTTGATTGAAGGATCCATTTTATATTTTCTCTCTTTATTCCTAACTTTCCAAAATCGCGGACTAGGTTTTTTTATTTCTCTTTCTTTACTTTTTTGATTGAGTAGGTTTTCTTTTCTTTACCCTTGTCTCTTGCTAGTTTTATATCAAAATATTTTTTCCTGGTATTTCTTCCCACTCCACTTCTTTTCCTTCTTCTTCTCTTGTTTTCTTATCTTTCAGTATCTCTTCTCTTAAAATTATTTGACACTTATATGGCTAAGGGGATGGATCCTGGTTAGGGGGTCGCGACTCTTCAAAATATCATTTCATTTTCTTATTTATTAAAGTCATTTTAGTTGATTGTAAACATAATTCTTTGCTTCTTTTAGTTTCCTTATACTTTTATTGACTACTTATGAATAATTTCCTTGAACGTATAGGGTCCTCTATGAAGTTTTCAAAAATTCCAAAAAATTGTCATCTAAGTTGATAGTAAGGTCTGATAGGTCTGGTCTGATTGTTGAACCTCCAAAATGTTGCAATAGTAGTGGAGTTTCTACTTTATTGCATAGTCCTAATAATGATATTTTGAGTTTTTCATAGTCATCACTATTCTTCTTTAAACTAGTTATTAGTTGCCTTGTTTTTTCCCAACAATTCTCTAATCTTTCTAGAGTTTCCCAATTCTCTTCCTTATCCTCTTTTCCTTTTTCCTTGGAAGCACCCCCTTTGGCACACTCCAAAAAACCCTCATTGGTGCATGCACTTCTCATCTCTTCCACTATTTTTGTTCTTGTGCAAAGTCTTTTATCTATTTCAATCCTCTAGTTGTTGTCTTTTCTCTTCTCCATTTGGGCTAACCATGTTTACTTTTCTTACAAACTCAATTTGTTCTCTAATATTTTTTGTGGTTGTTTTGTCTCCTTTTTCCATGGGTGCAATTGATTTGGAGTTTCTTTAATCCTTTTATCATTTCCCATGGTAGTTATTTGGTATCCTTTCTCTTAGAAGTCACATATTTTCAGAGATCCCTTCTAGAATCTTCCCCCTTTTCATTCCCCATCCCCTTGGTGCCTAACCCCTTCTCATAGGGTAAGTGCTAAGAATATATTCTTTCAGATTTTCATATTTTTATTAGTTACCTTTCTTCTCTGGTGTCTGATTTTTTTTTTGGGTGTTATATTCTTTATATCACCTAACCAGGGTCCCAACAATGAAACCAATGTTAGTAAGAAATTTGAGGAAACATAGACTAAAGTTTTGAGCCCCAATTATTTTCTAAGTGTTGTAGTTTATACCCCTAACTTAGTAATATAAGGATGAACACCAATGCAATGAGACATATACTTAACTATTTACACATCCAAAAAATAACATATAACATTATATAAATAGAAATTTGGTATCCATTAGATTAATCAGGTCAAAATTGGTAGATTATAATATCTTCCCATATAATTGTATAATTATTGTCTAGTCTCTATACATTTGGTTTGTCATACATTCATACACATACTTCTCTTCATACACATATCCCTTGTATGTCCTCTCTATCTCTTTCTCTTCTCTCTATTCTAATATATTATATTCAGTTCTTCCCTTTGTATCTCTCTCTATCTATATTACATTATATCATTCATATCTTCCTTTATACATATATCTATGGGATGGGATGTGACCCATCTATCTTACACCTAGTCTATATGCTAAATTTACAATATTATTCTTTAGAAGTCCTTTGCACCAAAATGTGGTACGATTTCTCGACCAATGTCTTCATTGTCCTATTTTTCGGCTAACAAACCCTTTTAAAATCGACATTTTTTTTAAATGGTGGATATTAAGAGGTTAAAATAGAGGGAGGAAATAATGTACTCTTGTTTTTGTCAAAAGAATATAATAGAGTGTTTGGTGTGCTCCCCAATAATATTGATTTTTTAAAATATTTCATAAATTGCTTCAGTGGAAAATTAGCTAACATCATGTAGTTTAGACTTGTTTTTTGCTAGTTTTTAATCAATATAATATTTTTTACTAATTTTCAAAGGGCACACATCTTGAAAAATGAAAATTTGAGTGTGCTTCCCCCTAATTATTTGAAAAATAATCAAAAATAATTTTTTTATTTTGAATGTGTATAGAATAAAGTCTAGAATGTAAAAATGTAATTTGTTTCAAATTTGTATGAAAAATAATAAATGGCACTAAAAATACTATACCTAGGTTTTTGAATAAAAAATGAAGACATTAGCAAAATAAATTGAAGATAAAAACCATAACATATTGAAAATATAGAAAGTTTACATGGTTAGAAAGATAAGAGAGATCTTGATGTTGTTGTGGTATTTTTGTAGATCAATATTGAAAGATGCACAAAATTGATGGAGAGCGTGCTCAAGATTTAGTGATTTTTTATATTTTATAAAAAAACATTTATTTTCACACTGGCAAGTAAGTCATACCCTTTGGGTTGGATTTCCAATGAAAATCTTATTTATGGACCTCTACATCATTACTAGACCCATTGGTGGGTTCCCATTCCATTATGATGTGATTACAATAGTTAGCTAAGTGGTGTTTGAGATGCTAGTGGTTTAAGTGTTCTTATGTGGGTAGTTTGAGGGTAGTTCTATAGTTGCCTCTATTTAGTCATTTGGTATCTATCATAGTGGCCATCTAAGGATAGTGACCCTTCACCTTCTAGTAGTGTGGATCCTATAAGATTGGGATACATAATGGTATAAAAGGAGGAGTAATTCAAAGAACATATGAATGAGTGGAATATAGATGTATTTTATGTTTAGTGGTTGTTTGGGACACCATAACATTCCTTCAAGACCATTACACATTGCTAAAGGTACTGTAGACACTTAAATTTGACTAACACAATTCTTCTAAAACATATCATTTCTTGTCATCTAGCATAATCAATTTATCTTCAAGATTCATTATCTACTTAAATTAATAATTATTTCCCCTTCATCTTGATAATTAAATGATTATTAACTAGAAATTGCACCTTGTTGTGCAATGGGTATGCCAAAGAGGTGTGTAAGGTCAATTAACGGAAAATTTGTTCTATTTTTTGCGTACATTTATGTTGTACATGAGGTAAATTGGTAGGTAATTTAGAAAATGACACTATTTTTGTAAAAAAGGTCTCAATGGAGAAGTGATAGCTTCAAATAAACTATGCATCTAATTACAAGGATCCTAACACAACTGAAAAAAATTGAATCATGAAAATAATCATAATCCATTACCAATAGGCTCATAATATGTTTGCAATAGGGAGAGAGGGAGAGAGAGGGATAGAAAGAGGGAGAGATAGAGGTGGGAAGAGTGAGAGAGAGAGGGGCAAGGAGATAGAGATAGAGATAGAGAGGAAGATAGAGATAGAGACAAATATTGATATGGAGAAGGAGATAGAGAGGGATATGAAGTAGAGGGAGATAGAGAAGGAGAATGAGAGGGATATGGAGAAGAGGGAGGTATAAAGAGATAGAGGAGTGCGGGATAGACAAAGATGGAATAGATACATATATAGAGAGGGAGAGAATGAGAGAGGAAGAGATATAAAGATATTTAGATAGATATAGAAAGTAATATACAAAGAGAGGGATAACTATAGGGGTAGAGAGATGGAGAAATAATGAGATAGAGACAAAGGGAGATATGGAAGAAGAAATATGGAGAGATAGAGATAGAGAGGCAAAGAGATATAGATATAGAGGTATAGGAAGAGGGAGAGAGAGAGAGATGGAGAGAGATGGATAGATAGAGAGAGGGAGACATGAATAGAGATAAAGGGGGAGATAGGAAGATCTATAGGTAAAGATGAAGATAGATCAAGAGAGGAAGAGGGAGACAAGTAGATAGAGAGATATAGATATACCTAGAGAGAGAGATAAAGATAGAGAGATATAGAGAGATATTGATGAAGAGATAAATATATAAAGGAAGAAGAAGAGGGAGATAATTTTGAAGAGATAGAGATAATAAAGGAAGAGAGAGAGGGAGATAGAGATATAGAGGAAGAGGGAGAGGGAGATATGGAGAGAGATATAGATGGTGAGATATAGTGATAGAGAGATAAATATATAAGGAGAAATCGAGAGATGGCGAGAGGGAGATAGAGATTGAGAGATAGATAAATAAAGAGAATTAGCTATAGACAAATATATACAAAGAGGGGGAGAGAGAAATAGAGGCAATAGAGGGAGAGAGAAAGAGAAAGATATAGATATATGGGAAGATAAAGAGAGAGATATGGGAAGAGAAAGGGAGAGGGGTAGAGATAAAGAGATAAAGACAATTAATAGAGAGAGATAGAGAAAGGGAGCAGATATTAAGAGATAGAGATAGAAATAGGGAGGGAGAAACAAGGATTGCGTGTGTGAGAGAGTGAGAGAGATAGAGATAGAGATAATGATGGAGAAATATGAACAGTTGTGTGTGTGATGAGAGAGAGATAAAGAGGGAGAGATATACAAATAAGAGATGGAGGGAGAGAGCAGGAGAGAAATAGAGAGAGGATAAAGGAAAAGTAGAGAGAGATATAAAGAGAGAGTGATAGTGAGAGAGGGAGAGATAAGGATAAACAAAGGGAGAGATAAAGAGATAGATATAGTTGGGAAGAGAGAGATATGCAGGGAGAGGTAAGGAGTTAGATATGGGGGAGAGACATAGAGAGGAATATAAAGATAGAGATGGATATGAAGATAAAGATGGATCAGATCTTTCACATATTTTGTATACACATTTCCTAGTGAATGTGGCTTTTAGGAGGCACTGTAATATATTCCAACAAAGTTATAAATGGAGAAGTGGTATCTTCAAATAAACTATGCATCCACTTACATAGATCCAAACATGACCAAAATAAAAAATTGGAATAAAGAAGATAATCAAGATCCATTATAAATAGGCTCATGTTATGTTTGTAATAGGGAGAGAGGGAGAAAGAGGAAGAGGTAGGGATATAAATATGGAGATATAGAGGAGGGAAGAGCGAAAGAGAGAGAGGGAGAAAGAGGAAGAGGTAGGGATAGAAATATGGAGATATAGAGGAGGGAAGAGTAAAAGAGAGAGAGAGGGATAATGAGATAGAGATAGAGAGGAAGAGATGGAGATGGAGAGGAACATTTATTGTAAAAACAAAATTATCCTTAGAGCCCATTGTGCACTAAGTAACATAAATAGATTGTTGAGCATAAGGATTTATTGCATGATGAAGTAGCATTCAATGATCTTTGAAAGGCCAATAAACCTCATTTGTATATAATCACATTTTTCTATCGTGTCATAAAGAGACCCTTTGAAAAATTATCTCGGCTCCACTTTTATATGGTAGTGAGTTGGAGTTATCTTTTTAAGTGGGCTCAGTCTATCTTTTAGACCCCTAACTAATTTATGTCTATTTTTTAAAAAACTAGTTGTATTTAAATAGTGAGAATGATGATTTGTTTTGTATTATATCATTATCAAAGTTTAAATTTTTGGTATGATTGATCTTTATTCTACCCTTAAATAATTTGTATTGGTTGGATCATTTACTTGTGATAGTTTAACCAATTGATAACTTCTAATTTACGTTTACGCTCCCTTATAATATTATAATAGATACCATACAAAAATATATATTTTTATAATAGAATAAATTATATTTATCTATATACCATTATTTTTACTTTGATCAAGTATATCTATTGTTTTATTTTAGTTAAAATATTAATTTTAGAAAATAAAAATATTAAAAAATTAAACAATTAAAATCACACTACAAACTAAAGAGATCCAAATGTTTTGTAATGAAGGTAAAATTATGATTTATACTATAAGTTAGATGTCTATCTTTTGTTTCCTTAAAAATAATTATAATTTAAAAAGGAATGCAAGAGGATGTAGATATTTGATCTCTAAACTGTTTAATTTTTTAAATAGTGATTTTATCTCTTCATCACCCTAGTGAAGTCATCATTTCTATCTTGATCCTCTATATGTTTTTGAAGAGATTTCATGGATTTTCTTCTCTATATTAAAACTTATGCATTAGAAATAAAATAAATAAATTTAACAATATTATTAAATTGAACCATTTATAATTAATATATATAGAAAGTAGGTATAATATCTATAATATATTTATTAGTAACTAAAAATATACATTTACATTAATTCTAGAAAAAATCCTTAAAAATTAAAAATACTTGAAATATTACTACCAAATAAAGAATTTAAAATGCTTTACAATGAAAATAAAATTATGATTTATACAAAAATTTAGATTTTTATTTTTTGTTTCTTTAAAAGTAATTGTAACTTAAAAAAATGTAAGAGTATGTAGAGATTTTATCTCTATATTATTTTTTATATTATGCATGTTAGGTAATTCCATGTATTTTCTTTCTACTAAATTTATGCATTGACAATAGAAATAAAAAAAATAGCAATAATTTCAAATTGAACAATTTGTAATCAATCTAAATAGAAAATAGATATAACTAGCTTATCTATCTTAATATATATATATATATATATATATATATATATAATATACGTTGAGAGATATCATTTTTGAGGCGTATTTTTTTTTCGTTTTTGCTTTGAATTTAAAAAATACGCCTCAAAAATGATATCTCTCAGCGTATTATATATATATATATATATTAAGATAGATAAACTAGTAGCAGTTGCGACGTGCGTAACACATTAAATAAATTAATATATTTAGGGTTATGATTAGAGTTAGCATTTAGGATTAGGGTTTATATCATGGTTAGGGTTTGGTTTAGATTTATTATTATGACTAGGGTTAGGGTTTAGTGTTAAGGTTGGGTAAATATGGTCATAGTTAGTGTGAGAATTATGTTAGGGTTAGGGGTAGAATTATGGTTAGGGTTAGGGTTTGGATTATAATTATAACATGTTTCAGGTTAGGAATAAGGCTTTGGTTAGTGTTAAGGGCAAGGTTGGAATTACTATTAAGGTTTGGATTGGAATTCTAATTAGGGGTAGGGTAAGGATTTATATTTCAGGGCTATGGTTTGGGTTAGGGTTAGGGTCAAGGTTAGGATTAAGGTTAAGATTAGCATTAGATTTAGGATTTGGTTTACGATTACATGATTATGGTGAGGGTTAGGGTTTAGACTTATGATTAGGGTTATAGTTAGCATTAGGGTTTAGTGTTATACATTGAATAAGTTAAAATAATCAGGGTTATGATTAGGGTTAAAATTTAGGGTTACTAACAGTTGGGATGGGGAGTGATAGTATGACATTATTCACGAGATTGTAATATGTTTTGCACTGGATAATAAAATCATTGGATGGCTACAGTTTTTTGGATGTAGCCCGGATTGGGTGAACCACGTTAAATTCTCTATGTTGTCTTATTTTTGTTATAATTTTCTGTGTGTGTTTTATTTCTCTATTTTATTTATCAAATTTGCATTTAACTTGTTAGATATTTGCCTTCTAACCCTAATAGTTACGATTTACATCACAGTTAGAGTTAGCATTAGGGTTAAAGTTTATATCATGGTCAGGGTTAGCATTAGATTTAGGGAACTAACCATTTAGGATTAGGGTTTAACATTTAGGTTTATGATTATGGTTAGGGTTAGGGTTAAGTTTATGTGTAGTGCCCCTCCGCATTGGCCTTTGGGTCATTTGTGTAATTATTTATTTGTGATGTCATGTTGATTAATTTTAATCCTCTTATTAGTGTTTGTTTAATTATTTAACATAGTTGGGGTGGGGTCAGTCGGGGGTCGGCTGGGTGTTAGTGGAGCTGGGATGGTGGTGGTGTTTTTTGAATTTTTTGGCCTGCATGTGGATGAATTGTATGCAATTTTATCTAAGGATTGTGCTCATCTCTAGTTTTTGGTGTGGGCTGGTCTTTTGTGTGTCGATGGCTACTCCATTTTTGCTTGGGTGGTTGGTCTTGTTTTGGCCTGGTTGGGTGTTGGAAGGATTGATGGATGGGGTGCTTTGATTTGCCCACGTTTGCTCTGTGGCTTCGGCCCTGGGCCTGGTAGTTTGGGTTTGAACCCTAGGGGCCTTTAATTGGTGTATCTTCTATATGGGTTTTGGGTGGTTGGGGCTTTTTTGCTGTTTATTGTTCTACAACCTGGTGTTGGGGTTGGCTGGTCTCTTTTATTGTAAATCGTTTCTTTCTTATTAATAAAATTACTCTATTACCGATAAAAAAATTAAATATTTAACATAGTTGTTATTTATAAATGTCATTTAATTAGTTAGGTTGATTTAATGATGTTCATTAGTTTCTTGTTGATTTAATTAGATTGTCGTTAATTAATTATTAAATTAATTGGATAAGATAAAATGATTTGTTAATTATATATTATATTATTATTTTTAATAATGGTAAATATTATATAAAAGGTGGTGGAATAATGTGGTAATATTAATATTGGTTTTTTTTTGATACGTAAGAGTCATATTTTATTAATAAAACCAAAATACATACGTCTGCTATGCAGGAGATATATCAAATTTATAGCATACTATCCCTTCCATCAGAAGTTCGAATACAACAACTATCCATTAACGAAACAAGCCCCAGGGAATATCACCAAAAAAATTCCCTAGTCAAATATAGACAACAATTAACTAGATGAAACCGACGAAGCAGAGACGAACCATAAACTATCAAATGTTAACCAAAAAGAACCACCACCCAACTTACAAAAAATTGTTCAACCTTGTAAAATCTTCAAATTCCTCCTTCCAATCTTCACTGTCAACCTCCATTAAACCAAAGAACTTCTTTAGAAAAATCACCGCAACCACCACTATCGCTTGATGCTGCATTAAGCCAGGTCCATACAAGTCTAGGAGGAATGGGCATATCTTCATTGTGTCCTCCAATCTCACCCTCTCCACGTCGTAAGGCCTCAGACAACCTCTACCTTCGACCACCACAAAGAGAACCTCATCCGTGCCTTCAAGCAGGTCTGCCTTGAACATTTTGAGCATTAAGCTTCTTGCTTCCACTTTTGGCACCAAATTATCCAACAAAGAGGTAAGAAATCAAGAGGAGACCTGCAAATTGTCTCTTCCATACTCTCTGCTCTCTAAATGGCCGGAACTCAAAACCATCTTCACAACCACTAGCACCAATGGCTCGTAATTCAGCAGAATCCGCTTAAGCTGTTGGTTTGTGACAACTCTAAAAGAAGTCTGCCTCTCTGATGACTGAAGTGAGATGGGGGTATCCGTCCCAAATCATGCCAAGCCCGCCACAAAAACCTCAATGACGAACTTAGAAGACTTGTCCATTCGGCTCCACTTTGAAAGCACTCGACAAAAAAAGGAAACAATAAACTTCACACAAAAATAACGAACGCATAAACCAAAATAAAGGCTCAGAAAGCCATAAATGAATTCGGCTATGAAAACCCCACTAGCCTCACAAATGTACCTCCTATGTGCGAGCTGTCCTAACCAGGACAATTTTCCTCTTCCCATAAGGAACGATCATTACCATCTCATAGATAAGGGAGCCTTAATTGTCTTCCCTGTACTCCCAGCTTGTTGAAAAGACAAGCTCACGACTCCAAGCCTCCGTGGCAACCAACTGGGTTTCATTCTCTCCCGTATTGCCGCCCACGTGGAAACTCCTGCCACCTTCCTCCGCCACCATGGAGGGACGCCCACCCTACCGCTCACATTTTAATATTGTTTATTTTTAAATTTGTATATTGGAAAATATTGTTTTATATAAAATATTATTTTGTGGATAATATTAAACGGAAAATAAAGTGATGATGTTAAATCAATAAAAGATAGAAAAGAGATTTATGCCTTGATTTTTGATTTTTGAAAGGAAATATGAGAAAACTTGTTATTTTTACTTATTTTGGGTTCTCGAAAATGTTTCGCTGGCTTTATAATGCTTTCTTTTGGATTTTTGGGGAGAGTCTTTCACTTTCAAAAATAAATCTTCTGGAGAATAATGACATTTCTTTGATTGATTCGAAAATTGGGATTGGGGGTTGGAAGGGTTGTTCTTGCTGTCATGGATTGTTCGGCACCAAGCTTTCGTTTCAGTCAGCATTGAAACCCTCTTGACAAGAGTACGAATCTCTCTCCCTCTATAATTTTTGATATGCTATGATTTATAAGCTAGAAACTTGTAGTCATGAAGTTCGATATAGAGGAATTTGGTGCTGTGAATTGTAAATCATTTTGTAGGTTCAAATTGCATGCATGCTGGGATTTCGATGTGAATTTATACGTTGTGGTTTTCATTTTATATTCATGTGCTGTGGTTTCGATCTATAATCATATTTTATGTGAATGATTTTTAAAGAGTTAGCTATGTATAGCAACGCTGAAGTTTATATCTTTGACATTCGATTGCTGGATTGCATTGAATTTAATAATTTTCGACACTCTCTACTTCTTCATGCATTATTTTTTTTATAGTGTATTAGACCTCCTCTGTAATTATGTTGAAACCAAAGGATCTGTCAATAACCGCAATACCAGTACCAATAGAAGTAACTTTCGAGTCATGTTCTAAATTTCCTCATGATTTTACTGTCCCATATCTACCCTCCCCTGGACGATAAACTAAAATAAATTGGACATCAATTACTTGTTATCTTACTGATTTAACTGGAAAATTGGGAAGACCTCAATGTATAAATTGTTGATTTTTCATTATGGTAGGGGAACAATATCTCATCAACGTTTTATGGGGAAATCTGTCAATCAGACCACACATCTTCTGCACACTCCCATACTCATAGCTTTGACGCCTGTTGGAATTCCTCTGTCCTTTTTGCTTTGAAGGACGTCCATACCATATTCCATGTGTTTCTTTCTATCTTTTAAGACGTTTTTTAGTGCGGATACCCATCTTGCTTTATCTGTGGTAATCGATGAACCACCATTGGGGAGGAATTCAGTTAGTTTTCATTTGAATCGGCTGAGTGTGATTTCTTTGCTACATATAGTTGAATTATGTTATGGTGTTCGATGGTTCCACTAAATGTTTGGAGTTCGATGGTTGCCCATAATTTTCTATTTTTGATGAATTGTTCCATGAGTTTAGAATTCAAAGAGCATGCTTGTCTTGTTATTCGATAGTTATCTTAGTACTGTATGACTGATATTCGAATTATCCTGTGGGGTATTCGATATTTCCTTCGGTTGTCTGTGGTTCAGTTTGTGCCATTACCTCAATTAATCGATCCACCTTGTGTTCCTTCTAATACCATTTTCTCTGTAATGATCAAATCTGCGATTACTCTATCAAACTGATCTTCATCATGGATTCTCGGCCTTGGATTTTTCCTTTGGATGTATGCATAGACACTCTATGTCTTATTGCCTTTATGTTAAGCAACCGGTTATGTCTTCTGGAAGTTTCCTTTTACTCTTGGCGTGCAAATATCATTCATTCATCTGCCTCATTAGAAATCTTCTTTAAAAGCCATTTCCCTTGTTTCAAACTTAAACCTTATGCTGGGTTCGCCTATAGCTGGCATTCAAACTCCATTCTTTCTGCCATAATGAAGTCTTCATTTGCTGTTTCTAAGCTCCCTCAATGGCGCGACCTGTGAATATTTTCATTGGTGTAGCTATCCCTGGCCACTGATTTGTATTTTTTTATATAGTTCTTTTAATTCCTTTATCTTTCATCAATCTCCTTACTATCTGAGATTCTTTTCACCTACACACTCTTATACTGAAGGTTCTGATTTATTAAGATATTTGCATTTGGGATTTTTGTTATTGCGTTGTGTAAATCTAAACTTGGCTGCCTCCTTCTCTTCTTACATTCGAATCTTTGAAGGAAAATTAACTTATGCTTGCTTATGGTTTTGAAATGGCGCCCTCCCCTGTTGAAAATAATCCATACTAAGTTTCTTTTACCAGACCAGGCTGCTTGGTGAGTGAAAATCGATCCACCTTGAGTCGATGTAAGACATTAGCTATATAATGTCATGCGAGTTTCATCTGTCCTTGCATGTGGTTTATGTGGTGTTGCGTTTAGCTCTGCATAGGAGTCTATTTGGAAGTTGGGGGGACATGCGCCTGTTGACATCTAATAGGGTGGCGTTTTTTTTATTTTTTATATATATATGCCCCTTTTATTTACTGTTTGCCTGGATTGCTATTCAGTTTGCTGGAAAATGATAAATGGATGGCAAGTTCTTATATTTTGATTTGCATTAAATTTATTGTGTCTGGATTTTGATGCATGCACTCAATATTAGATACTTAAAAGATTTAATATGGAGCGTAGTAACTCAAATTTCTTTTGAAGTCTTTTTTTTACATGCAACTTGCATCTGGTTTAGGGCGTACTGCATTTCCCCTTGGTTATTCAATTTATTTCTTAATTTTGGAAGTCAATAGATTTGTATAATGGTTAAGTTGGTTCTTTGAAGAATACAATTCAAATTAGACTTTCGTATAATCGGCATGCTTGATAGCTGAAGAACATACATATAGTAATCATTGAATATTTGTTAGGTTAGAGTTTGATACTTTATTATTCCTTGCATTCGTTGATTAGGTACTTTACGTTTCGTGTTTAATATATATAGTGTTATGGTGATTTTAATTCTTGGAGTCTGAAATGTATGCACTTAATTAATGTTGTTGGTAATCAACAGATTACATCGACTTCATTGCACTTACTTTTCCGTTATATATATATAGCACGATTTTATTTAAAGAGTAATTTGTTTGTGTAAAAGTGCAAACTTAGATGTTTACTCACTTTTATTTATAGGCGTTGATATATATATATATATATATATATGTTTATTTATATTTATCTATTGGTATAAATATATATATCTATTGTGATTATAACTAAAGGTTAAATGTGTTGTGTATAGATATGTATTTGATATCTATAGAGGATTTTAATTAAATGATTTCATTATGGAGGTGTAAGTAAAGTATAGTTGTTGTTTCAAAATGTTTCTTATAATTGTTACGTTGACCGTGTTCATAAAAATAAGAGAGATTGATTTCTTTTAATGGTTCAATGACGTTGCATCTTCCTTTTTATAGTAATCTCGAATTGATATTTTATGTATTGAATAACTTGTAAGTCAATAATATAGGTGGATTCATAATTATAAAGTTATAGCACGAACTTGATTTATTTATAATTTATTTAAGTTACTATTGTCAATTTTCATCATAGATAAGATTAGTTAGCTTAAACTGTTGAAAGAATATTACTTTACGTTTCATTGTTTAGTTGTGTGAATATAATTAAGTTACTAGATTACAATTAATAGTTGATTTATTCCCTATTCGAAGAAGGATTATATGTTATTGTGAATTTATATTTGTAGATTAAGACGTAATATTTAATATAGAAATGGCAGAATCGTTATTTTGTAAACCGATATAATTATTTAGAAAAAGCATAAATTGATAAAAATAATAGTGATAATTTATTATTCATGCATCCTTTTCAATTAGTTATATGGTAAATTGAATGCTTATGTATTTAAATAGTGTGATTCTATCAGATAAATGCATTGAAATCAATTGATAATCCTTGTCATTATTTAAATTAGAAAAACAAAGTATTGAATTGAATGCATTTTTGTTCGAGCGATGTTATTGCCATTCGATGAATGCGATTATCCTTTGATTTTATATTTGTTCAAATGAAGTGTTATATGATGTTTAATATTGTGTGATGGTTTATCTTTATTTTGACTTTGAATCACAAGAAGCCATGATTTATGCTCGGTTCTTAGTCTTATGTTTCAGTGATATGGGTGGATGTTTTAGTAACTTCTAGAGGCTTGTGGGAAAGTTTGATTCTTTTTGAGAACTTTGTTGGTTTGGTGCATCTATGGATTCATATTATTTATGTCGAAAGGTGGTACCTCCTTTGTATTTGGTTCTATGATATGGAATGTGTTAGCAAGATGGTTCATGCCTCGCATGTTGTGTGTTATGTACACATGGATTTTATGTGAGTTGAGGTACACCCCTTGCTTTGTATTTGGTTTTGGTACCGTAGGGAGAGTGGCTCTTCATGGGGGCCAATGCAGAGTTTTCTAAACAAGTGATAACTTTATTGATGAACTAGTGGGATTGGGTAGTTAAACACTAAACAAGATTAATTATGTGCCTCACCCATGTTGTTAGTGCTTTCACATGCTAAGGATGGGATGAGAAGACCTAGTTGGTAAGATCACTGCCTTGTCCTCACAAAAGGTAGGTTCTGCATGAGTCAGCCTATAGAGCGGTGCCTTGAGATAGGAAGTTAGGATAACCATAGATGGAGGTGGCACCTTGTGATAGGTTGTCTGGATAATCCATGTAAGGCCATGCGATGACACTCTCCTACAATACCCGTGTGTCTTCCCTTGTTTTGGTTGCCTCTGGGAGTGTTGTTTGTATATTTTCAAATTTGTTTATATTGGAGTTGTGTCAGTCTTGGGGTGAAGCCACAATAGTGGTTTACAATTCAAATGAGGAAGAAAAAATCACAAAAAATGACCCCAAGGCAAAAAAAGTGATTTTAGGGGTTTGTACGAACCTACTTGTTTGATCGAACCAAAAAGGGGTTTGCTCGATCCAAGGTTATTTGAATTTTGGCCACCAAAAAAAAAATTACAATGCATAGGAAAGGGGTTCGAGCAAACCTCTTTGAAGGGGTTCGCTCGAACCCCTATGGGTTCAAACAAACCCCCTTATCCCTAATCCCCCATCTGAGACACAAAAAAACCCTAAATTTTGGTACTTCGGAGCTCAGGTTGAGGATGAAAATGTAGGAATCTTCACAAATCCAACTAGAATTAGGTAGTCCTCAGAACGAGCTATCCAACAAATATAATTTTAATATGTTTTGGTTTTATTATGTATGCATTTTTTTAGTTTTATTAAACATAGGATTTTCACTGAAAATCAAGCTCTCTATTCTGCACATGTGGAAAATAGAAAATTATCAAAATAAAATTTTAAAAAATACGTTTGGGTTGGGTATTGATGTCCTTGATCCATTAATTTTTTTTTTCTTTTGAATTTTGATACATACAGAAAAAGTTATGTTGTAAACAGTCCGCCTATGTCTGAATTGCAACCGATTTGACTTTGAAACTTGATTAAGAAAAAAATATTCAATAAAAAACTAAGAGACCAAATGAAAGTGCTAGATATCATAGTTACAAATCTAAATTCAAAAAAATTAGAATTTTATTCTTCATACAAAAAAGGTTATGTTGTATACGGTGAGCATCACTTTTTTAAAATGTTATTTATGAAAAAAACCAGTTTTCGTGGGAGATGGAAAAAAAAGTGCAATCTGATTACAAAAATTTTGAAAAAAATATTTTTAGAATCTACAGACAAAATGTGATGAGACTCTAGTTTGCATCATCTTCAAATTCTTCACGGTTTAGCCACTATAGGTCCCCGAATATGAAGATTTAATTAAAAATAATAATTTCAGTGTCCAGTTTGGCCAAAAATTGTAAACCACTATTGTGGGATCACCCCTTGTCTGCTTGACCTTTGTTTGGATGTGGGTCCTTTCTTGTCATCTTCTAGCATGAGGGGTGGCCCTTTGGGTCCACATGGTTTGGTGGAATGTGCTATGCACCCCATTGGGTTCCCAGGTTGTGTTCGTGATGTGGAAGTGGATGCAGAGGTTTCAAGACTTCACTTGATTGAAGACTGTTCTATGCTTGTAATTTATTCATCATTGATGTATTATTCTTGTATTCAATGTACCCTTCTCATTGATATAAAGGAAGCATTATGTAATGTACTATTTCATCTTTGAAGTGTTGTATCTACAGAAATATGCTCCATAATTATAAAAATTAAACTATAAATTGATATGTAATAAAATGATGTATGTATTCTTGTCATCTCTATGGTTTATGGATGGTCATATTTTTATCATTATGTTGTCTTGAGTAGTGTATGTTTCTATCTTTTAATTACTTGGCATTTAACGTTAACAATGTTAATTGGTTGAGAACATTTACGTGTAATGCAACCATGTAAACCCATGGGACTAGTTAGGTGTTGTTATGTAATTATCATAATATGGTTTGATTATCTAATTGATGGTTATTACATAGATGTTATATTTTTTAAAATAAAAATTGTTTCGTCTTTGGTCTAGTTGGTTGTTGTCCTATGGGGTTTGTGTGTTAGAGCGTTACATTATGTTTAGAGATAGACTTAGGATTAAGGTTGGGTTAGCATTAAGGTTAGGGTTAGGGTTATATTGAGTTATAAAATTATTATTTTGTTTAGGGTTTAGATTATGGTTAGGATTAGGGTTAGGGTTAGCCTAGTTAAGAATATGGTTAGGGTTAGCATTATATTTAAGGTTAATATTATAATTTGTGTTACAATTAGATATAGAACACTAACCTTGATTAAACCCTAACCCTAACCCTAAGTGTAATCGTAATTGAACCTTTATCCTAATTGAACCCTAATCCTAATCCTAATTGAATATTAATCGTAACCATAACTCTAATCCTAACCCTAACCATATTCCTAATTGAACTCTAATCCTAACCCTATCTCTAACCCTAATTGAATTGTAATCTTGATGCTAATTATAAGTGATGCCTAACTGTATTTGAACACTAATATATCCTAAACCTAATTGAATTCTTTTCTTAATTATACCCTAACTTTGATTGAACCCTAATCATAAACTCGATCCTTAGTAAACCCTAACGCTAAATGAACACTTATTAAAACTCTAACCCTAACCCTAATTAAACACTAACCATAATTAGACTCTAAAAATATTCCTAATTACTCTAACCCTAATTTAACCTTAACCCTAGCCCTAATCCTAATTGAATTCTAACCCTAACTTTGAACACTATTTTAATCTTAACCCTAACACTAACTGTTATGCTGATTGAATCCTAACTATAATCATAACTCTAATTGAATCTTAACCCTAATTGATCCCCAATCCTAAACCTTTAATTGAATACTAAACCTAACTCTGATTATAACCCTATTTGAACCCCAATTGTAACCCTAACCCTAACCTTTATCATAAAATAATAACACTAATTGAACCCTCATCTTAGCCCTAATTGAATGCTAATTTATAGGAACCCTAATTAAATCCTAACCCTATTTGTAACCTAATCCTAATTGAACCTAGATTGAATTATAACCGTAATTATACCCTAAACCTAATCCTAACTCTAACCCTAATTGAACTCTAATCATAATCCTAACTTTAATGGATGGTTAAATTATTTGAACACTAATTTAACCTAATCTTAATTAAATTCTAAAAAATAATTATACGGGCTAACTGTAAACCTAATTGGACTCTGACTATTATTATACCCTAATCATACCCCTAACTATAGTCCTAACCCTAATTAGATTCTAACCATAATCCTAATTAAATTCTAACCTTTATTGGACCCTAATCCTAAGCCTGATTGAACTCTAACCCTAACTTTTAACACTAATTTAATCCTAACCCTAACATTAACCTTTACACTAATCAAACCATAACTATGACCCTAATTCTAATTGGATCCTAACCCTACCTGATCCTCTTTCCTTACCCTTTAATTGAATACTAAACCTAACTTTGATTGTAACCCTATTTGAACCCTAACTATAACTCTAACCCCAAGCTTTATCATAGAATCCTCACCCTAACTGTAATTGAATGCTAATGTAAACTAACCCTAATTAAATCTTAACCCTAGTTGTACCTTAATCCTGATGAACACCAATAATAAACCTAACCCTTATTAAACCCTAACAAATAGATCCATAATTGAACCCTAATACTAACCTTAATTGAACACTATCCATAATTAAACTCTAACCATAATCAAAATTAAAATCTAACCCTAATTTAACACTATCCCTAATTGAACTCTAATCCTAACTCTAAAAACTATTTTAATTCTAACCCTAACACTAACCTTACACTAATTAAATCCTAACTATAATCCTAACTTAAATTTAATTCTAATTCAATCTTGGCCCTAATTGAATCTTACACCTAACCTTGATCATAACCCTATTTGAAACCCAAATATAACCCTATTCCCAAGCTTTATAATAAAATCCTACCCCAAATTAAACCCTAAACCTAAGACTAATCCTAGTCCTAACCCTTACCCTACCTCTAAGCCTAATTGAACCTTAACCCTAAGACTAATCCTAACCCTATTTGAACCCTAAGCTTAATTGAACCCTAATTATAATTGAATCCTAACGCTTACCATAGTTAAACTCTAATTGAACAATAACACTTTGTAACCCTAGTTATAACCCTAATTGAATCCTATTTGTAACCCTAATTAAACATTAATTAAACTCTATTTGCACCCAAACCCTAATACTAACTCTAATTGAACCTCAATAACACTTACCATAGTTAAAATCTGATTAACAATAACACTTTTTAACTCTAGTCATAACCCTAATTGAATCCTAGTTGTAACCCTAATTCAACCTTAAATAAACCCTAATTACACCCAAACCATAATACTAACTCTGATTCAACCTTAATAATTAAACCCTAATTGCATGCCAATTGTAATCCGAACCCTAATTGAATCATAAACTTAATCTTTATCATAACTCTATTGGAACTCCAAATATAACCCTAACCCCAAGCTTTATTATAGAACACTAGCCCAAACCCTAGCCACAATCATAACTTTAAGTGAACACTAACCCTAATTGAACCCTATCCAAAACCCTAATTTAACCTCATGTATTCAAATCTTTGTGATTTAAATTTTAAATCTTTGTTTTTTATTTTTGATTGATTTATGTTTGTGATCAAATCTATGATTTATCTTAAATCTTTTTATTTATTTATTTGACATTTTTTAATTTATTTGAACCTTTGTGATCATTTTTTATTTATCTTTTATCTTTGATTTATTTATTTCATCTTTTAATTAATCTATAGTAAATATTCTCAAATCTTTGTGATTAAATCTCTTTGATTTATTTCTTTGATATTTTAATTTATATTTTTATCTTTTAAATTTCTAACTTTCTTTTTTGATTGATTTATTTTTGTGATCAAATCTTTACCTTGGCTTCTACGAAGTGATTGTAATTTCCCAAGCGTATTGGTATAAAGCATAAGTCAAATCCAAGAGTAAATATGGATCATTCTTTCTTCTAAGTAGTTTAGTTTCCTTGGTTGGCTCAATAATCTAGCTCATTATTATTCACCAAACTATTCCTCAACAAATTTGACTTGGGTATATGGGTATACAATCATGAAGAGAAATAAATGCTACTTTTACCAATGTGAAAATTAGGATCAAGTAGTTCTAAAAAATATTATCTAATTACATCAAGATCCACATGAAATTCTAGGGTGTTTTCATCACCTTCCACCTATTTAATAACTTGTCTTCTTCAATCATTGATTTTAGCAAAAGAGGTTATGGGCTGAACTTATGAATAATTGTCAATTTCAAACGGAAGGTAAAAGTAGAGAAATAATTTGCAACTTTACAAAAATACACAAGAGGGTTGCATGTCAACAAAGAAATAGAAGGTAGAGCACATAAGCATTTTGCAAGTTGAGAAACTACAAGTGGAGTAGGAAATTATCTTTAAGCTAAGAAAAAAAAGAATGCAAAATAACTTGAAGTTTCTCATGTTTTGTCTAAACATGGATATTTAGTTCAAAATTTCTTTATTTCTAAAATATGGGCCCACGCGAAGGCAACTTAAGACCTAAACATTGCAAATTTGATCAACTTTGACTTGACCTCTTTTAAAGAGTGAAATCCAATAAAAAGATTAAAAAAAACAAGGCACACACAAAATGAGAAGGGAATAGACACCAAATTTAAATGACTATAAAGACCAAAACTATAGTTTTTAGATTGAATATCAATGGGACCCTATAGAAAATGTTACACATTTTTCATTCTTTTTCAGAAACATTGTTTCAATAATATTTTTCGAAATGATGGATGTATTTCCAACTGAAGAGTTCTTCCTTGGCATCTCATCAGTCTCTAATAAACTATCCGTAGATTATTAAAAGGTTGTTATTATTATATTTCCAAAACAATATATTCATTGGTGTAAATCGAGGTGATGGCGTATGGTAGGACCTGGAGTAACTAAAGACATCAAACTCCGTTGTGCAGCAGGGAAAAAGTACAATCCCATTTGTATCCACCATAAATAAAGTATCCCACAATCCATGATAAATTTTGGTTAATAGTCATTTAGCTTTCAAGTGCAACCATATATAAAATTACAACATCCATTCCATGCATTGCAGAAGGCATGGAGGAGGCGACATTTGATAATGTTCTCCACTGGAATTGCTTTGAACATTAAGAGTCCAAGTTCTTTAGTCATATCAAATATGACATATCCTCCTGAACAGACCACTTGAAGATCTTATTTTATCTTACTCATTTATATCTCTATTTCTAAACATGATGTGTGTGGAGGGGAGAGTTCATTAGAATATGTGACATAGTAAAGGTGAGTCAAAAATCCATTGATGATTTTGAAAGTCTCACAAAAGAAAAAATAAAGCAAGGTACTGAAATTTTCCGTTCTTAACTATTTGGAGGATCTGGTTGGACTCGAGTCATGGAGTATTCTTCAAGAATTCCAAATGACAATACCCTTACCTAGCTAGAGATTTCCCTTAGAAGTGGCGTATGTTTTTAATATGGCATAAGTCGTTTGGAGATGGCACATAAGATATATATTCTTACTCTTAACTCTTCAATCCATACTGGCAGATTATCCTTCCAGATCTTAACATATTATCTCATTTACATTCATGTTTATTGTATCCTTAGTTGAGGAGGTCGTGACCTCTATTTTTGGAGTTTCATTTTTGTGGTGGGCGTTAGGGTGGCATTACAGGTGCTGCTACTATCTGCAAAAACAACAGAGCAATTGAACTTTCCTCTTCCCTCTATCAAGAGCGACTGTAAATAGATCTTGTCCTTCAATGAACATAGTAGTAAAAAATTATGCTTTAATTGCATGAGATCTTAGATGGGTATGGTGAAAATGTATACCTGAGGCCCTTTGACCTAGACGAAGGGATTGGAAGAGAGACATACGACCTGCTCATAGGTGCTCGTGTGCCACCAGTCATTTAAAACGATGCTCAACTCACCGTGGTATGAGAAGGGCTATTTTCCGGCCAGATTGACTATTAAAGATCCATACGAACCGGCCGACCACTGCAGCCCGTAGTGACCACGATAAAAGAATGTTCCCGGCTGCATGCAACGACAATCTCGCCATTAATTCAGAAATTCAAAAAATGTGATCTAAATTTCAGAACAGAATATCACAATAGCAGCAATAAAGAAGACAAAATTTTCACAGTTCATGAGATAGAGCAGAATGTTTTAAAGGAAAAGGTCATGTATAATGTATTTTCATTAATTGATCGGATCGAATTCCATGAATTATCAGGATGAGTAGATAAAAATATATAGAAATTACAGATTGAATCTATAAAAATAGGATATGCCAATACCATCAATCATAAATATGACATTTACAGAGTTTATAAATTCAAATTGATTGTGAAAAACTATGTAAATTTTATCTGTAGTAAAAATTTCAATCACTCTTCATGTTCTTGTAGCAATGTTCTAGATTGTTGCCTGATCTAGATAAAAATGATATAAAAAACCTCAATATTAAATCTAGAAAAACATGACATGCCATGACACCATCAATGCTCATGCTGTCTACAATGAATTTATAAATATAAGTCTCGCCAGTGTTGATGCCACACTGGGACATGGATGGCATTCCGTCATTCCATGGGCTAACGATCTGCACCCCACACACAGTAACATAGTCAATCGACGGAAATCTACCTACTTCCACTCAAAACACAGTAATGAATATGCAGAGAAGCAGAAAGAACAGAAACATACCTGGCGAATTCCATGCCAGTGAATGTCGATATTTTCTGTTGGCATTTGGTTGATGTAGTGTCCCTCCAATTGATATTATTTGTTTCAGTTTGCTTATGACTATTTGTTAGTCATTTAGCTGCTTTGGATACCATGTTACATTATTTCAGTCATGATGTTGATGTTATGCTAGTTTTAGTACTTTGTGGATGATACATTTGACATTGTGATCATCTGGTTATGTTCTTATGATGACATTATGATAGACATGTGTGTGTTTTGGTTTATGCTGTTTATGAGTTTTTATGATGTTATCATGATGAAATCGACGTTTATGATATAATGATACTTGTCAGTCTTGGTGAAGGAGACAATGTAGCATTATTCACTTGTGAGTACCTTGCTATGCTATGAATCTCCTTCACGGTGTGTTTTTGATATATGTTGATATGTTTGACAATGTCGTTTTATGTAGATTGCAGGTACATGCATCGACTTCACCTACTTCGTCAGGTCTGAGTGTGCTAAGACTCAATGGGAAACTTGTTGAATTCAAAGATAGTGTTAGGTCCTTTGTCGTAAGCCATCGTTCTTGGTAGAACGAGTACCTGTTTGTTACCCGTTTATGTTTGCCGTCCGTTCTGTCATATTTTTTGTAGTTTCGTCATGTCGTTCATATGTTTGTCATGTCGTTCGTATGTTCGTCATGTTAGAAATTGACTTGTTTAAATTAGATAAATGATTTGATTAATAAGTATTTGATTCTATTATGATTTAATTGTTATGTTAGATTAAATGATTATGTTTAGATTACTTTACAATTAAAGTTTGATTAAATATTAAAAGGGTTAATTAATTAAATTATTAAAATAGAATATTGATTTAACGTAAATTGCTGAATTATTGTACAACTTAAATGTTATTAAAATAGATATTTTAAAAATAAATTTTGCAAAATATCTGTAAATGGGTTTCGAAAAGAGGAAGTGTTTTCTTGAGTTATTGTTTAAATTGAACTGCTTGATCAATCTTGGTTGCATGCAGACTGTCAGTTAAGTTTTGTGAATGAAAGTTAATTAAAGGAAGGTTAGACAATTTTTGGTGCATGGCAATTGGTTTTGGCTAAAAAGTTGTTTCATGACAATATTTTGGGAAGAAGCTTTTCTATTTCTCTGGATGTTTGTTTGGAAAAATATTGAAGATTGTTAATTCTGAGGCTTGGCTTGTGTTGGAAATATACCGTGTTGGATATTCTGTGTTTGGTTTCACCCTTCATCGAAATTCGAGGAAGTGCACCAGGTTCTCTTCTGTATCTTTGTTTTGTTTTTGAATTCAAAGCTTTTAAATGATGTCATTGGATTTGATTTACCTTATGCTAAATCTGAATGCTGTATAACCTGCACAAAAAATAGAAAATGAGAACATTATTGATCAATTTGATTAAACCAAAAAGAAACAATAGAGAGATGAGAACTTATGGAAATTTGGACTTGAACTCTTGGAATTAGAATAGATTATCTGTGACTCCATGATGACATCTGATCTCTTTGTATTTTACCCATATGATTACTATGCAAGATTTGTTTTCTCAAATTCTTTACATCCTTCACATCCATTCAGGGGTTTTGTGAGTTAATGTCCATTCCCTTTTATCTTATCTTTACTGAGCATAGCTATGATCAGACAGTCTCTTCATCAAGATTGTTTTGCATACTTGGTCGATGCTTCCCTTGGACTCATTCTTTTTCCTTCTAAATTTCTTTTCATTGTTTGTTTCCTGTGGTGATGGGTGATGCATAACTGCATATGAATTCGCTTTTATCTTATAGCAATTTGCTTTCAGTTTTAACTCGGGCTCTATCAAAGTATTATGCCAATCTCCATGTCTTAATTGCTGTCAAACCTTGTGACTTCCTGGAACACCGTGTCTCCTCTTTTGTGCATGTATATTCTCCTTGGTGATTTCTGCATCATCCTGATTATTTGTATTATATTTTCTTTTATCAAGACTGGCATGGCTATATTCAATCCATATCTTTTATTCTTGAATTTTTGAATTCTGTTTTGAGATACCAAACTATCCTTTACGCATGTGTTGATTTGATGTGTTTTGATCTTGATTTCATGTTTTGGAATAGAATGGCCGGTAATATCAGAATAATGACAAGCATATGGATGAGTGGTGGTATCTTCTTGTCTGTATGTTAGCTTTATCATATATCTCGAATACGCATGATATGATTGTGATTATATGCATGCAAACTATATGCATGCTTTGAGAAGCCATCGCTACTTGTTTCTTTTCTTCTCGTTCATATCAATTTTGCCTAGAAAATATTGGAATCCTAAATTTTATCATCGCTTTGTGTATATGGTAGTTTTATCTTATTTTTGTTTACTTATGGAGTGGTTGTCTTAATAAGATCTTCATTTGTGATTTAACGCCTGTCTCTCCATTGTTCACGTCTTTGTATGCTTAAATGGGGATTAGTATCATTTTGAATTGCATGTGTATGCATGCAGGATACTATGCAATTGATATCTGTAGATCATGGCAATTGGATAAATTAAGTAAGTTTGAAATATGTTGTTTAGAACCCGACTGAGAGTTATTGGATTAATCAGTGATTGGTATCTTATTTATATGCATAAGTCTTATATTTTATTACTCAAAGAAATAGCTTTTATTCTGCTGTCAGCCTTAGATATATAATTATTGTATTTCGATATAGGTTATGTATATTCTAATATATATATATATATATGTATGTATGTATGTATGTATATATGTACATATTTATTAGTTTTTAATTGATTAAATTTTATACTTGTTAATGTAATGTACTTATGGTTTAATTTTAATAAATATTGTTACTAAACTATTTTGGTATGTAGAAGTAAACATTACGTTTGACATTTTAGTATGCTGTTTTTACTATATTTATGAACAATAAGTTCACGATGAAGTGAATGCCAATTATGTAGAAAAAATATAATTTTGACATTATATTTTGTCAAGTGTTATCTTTACTAGATTTTAATTCATGAAGCATTGAAAAATAATTATGTTTGGAAACTATGCACACGTTGTTGTTGAATTTTAAAATGGCACTATTGGATTGTTGTGTTTTTCTAACTTCCAGAGGCTTATGTAAGTTATTTGTATTGAAAATCATAGGATGCTTGTTTATCATCGTTATTTGCATGATTTGACTTTTGACTTAGCCATGCATGATATATTATCTTATTGAGCTATTTGAAATGTATATGGTATCGTCATGATTATAATGGGATTATGCAAGATTTTGTTTTGTGTGCATATTGGCTATACTTGTTATTGTTAGTAAGTAAGTTTTGGTATATAGGAGTGGATTTCATTAGGGGCCGAAACCCTAAAAGGTTACTGGGGTAACTTATCGAAAGTAGATAATCCAATGAAAACTATAAACTTAATGTATTAGGGGTTGGGTAGTATTCATTTAACAACTCAAATAATTGTTTTACCTCACCTCATACCTTAATGCTTGTTGAGATTAAGGGTAGGTTGAGATGGCCTAGAATGGTTTGGTCGTACACTTTGTCCTCTCAGAAAGTGTTTCAATTCCACATGAGTTCATTTAGGGGCCGAGAATCGGTAGAGATTGCCAGGGTAACTCGAGATGAGGATCGATAATCTAGGAATATTTACCAGGGTAACCTAGAACAACTGTGTGATGACACTCTTATCCTTGTACATGTTTGTGGTCTCCTGTGTAGAGTCACCTATGGTTATGTTGTTTCCTCTAGGAGTTTGTTTGTTATCATGTGGTTTAGATACTGTCATGTCGTTATGTGAATGCCAACCATGTGATGTTATGTTATGTTTTATTTTATGATTGCTTGACTTGTGGACTTGATACTATCTCTTAGCACGAGGGGTGGGATTTTGAGTACCACATGGTTGGGAGGAACGTGCCTTTTCCTCCATTGGGTCCCCTTGCAGGTGATGCAATTCGAGATGAGATTCTACTTGATAGGTATTTGGTATCACTTGTTCATGGAGTTGGATGTCGAGCGTGCTCGTGAACGGGATAGATAGTAATAGTTGTTCATCATCTATATTGTATTCACTCATGATGTTTACATGAGGCTTCATTATATTATGATTATGGATGTGTCAAGATTTATCACAATCTATTTTGATGTGTTTTGAACATGTAATTAAACCTGTTTGTGATAATGTAATTGGGATATGACATATCATATGTTTCTTGTATTTAGTTTTACAATGTGTTGTTCTTCTAGTATATGTTTTAGTAGCGTTGTTTTGGAAACCTGAGAACGTTCGTGATTATGTTACATTGTCACTTGTGTTATTAAATGATTTTAATTTTTTTTTTGATTATTTAGTTGTATTACATGTTGTTCTCTGGGTTCCATGACAGGGCATTACAACTTGGTATCAGAGCACAAGGTTATAACACTAGGTACTCTAGTTCTTGTGAGCCCATTAGGTTGTCCTAGATGTTAGAATATGTAGTGTGTGTTTTTGTTGTCTTTGCATCTTTAAACTAAGACACATCATTGGTTTGTGTAGGATCATTCCTTTACATCATGGTAGAGGTCATGGACGAGGCCGATAAGGTGGCCGTGCGGTGAATTTCCAGGTTACTCCTTCTTAGAGTTCTCATGAGAGTGAGCATGTTGAGCAACCAGATCCTCAGGTTAACTAGGTGAATGATGAATAGAATCTGATTCAGCCGGGTTCTGAGGGAGCTTTGTTGCATGATTTACTTGAGCAGGTTCTTTCTCGCTTTGGACCTAGACATGAGGCTAAACAAGAAGTGGATAGGGAGTGAGACAAATCACCTAGGAGGATTGTTGAGACTATGGAGTAGGATGTTGCTGCTGCAAGGCATATGAGAGATTTGTTGAGGGCACGTCCTCCCACATTTGACAGTATTGGTGGTGGTTTGGAAGCAGAAACTTGGTTATTAGACTTGGGACGGTGTTTTGCTATGCATCCATATGGTAGAAACACTAGAGCTAGATGCACCATTATGCATCTTAGAGGCTTTTCATCTACATGGTGGCGATTGGAGGAGCAAAAGATTCACTTGGATATTGGTTCTGTGTCATGGGATATGTTCTTGGAGTGTTTCAAAGTGAATTTCCTATCAGAGCATTGGAGACAGTGACGTGCAAAAGAGTTCCATAATCTGCGTCAGATGGCTATGTTAGTTGAGTAGTTTGAGTGTAGATTCTATGAGCTCAAATAGTATGCCGGGATTGTGGATGACGAGGTGATGTTGGTACAAAATTTCATTAAGGGTTTGAATGCCCGTATAAGTGGAGGAGTCAGAGTCTTCAAGTCGAAGATGATGGAGGTAGCCGTGGAGGAGGCATAAATTGTGGAGGAGAATCTATCTATGGCTTTGGGTGGACATACAAGTGTTCAGATAGGTAGTGCACCTACTGCAGGTTTTGGTCCGTGTGGTGGTATGACTCAGATAGGTGGTTCTTTTTAAAACCAACAAGAACCCGCTAAGGGTGGACAACAACAACAACATTACCCACCGAAGAATAAGAGTTCTCAATTTTAGTAGGGTAACTATTCACAATCTGGGAAGAACCATAACTAGTGGCGTAATAATTGCAACCGTCAGGATCAGCCAACACATAGTGCACAGTCTATGGTTAGCAGAGGTAGTTTCCAATAGTCAAATGCACCTTCGGGTGACAAAGGTTTTGGCAGGGGTACTGGATGCTTCTCATGTGGTCAGTAGGGTCATATTGTGAGGCAGTTTCCGATGAGAGGTACATCAGGGTTTGGTCAGCAACCCGCAACTTCAGAGATGATAGTTGGAAATGTAGGTCATTCTCACAGAGTTTTTGCTATGATGGATAACCGTCAGGAAGATCATTAGAATATGGTGGTTGAGGCTTTAGGTCATTTATAGGGTATTAGTGTTTCTATCCTTTTTGATTCTGGAGCATTTGATTCATTTATTTCTCCATCTATTGTTGAGCGATGTAGAATCGTGGCAGTAAAGCAAGGCGTTAGGTGGCAGGTAGAATTGGCCTATGGGGTGAAGGTAGTAGTAGAATATATTGTTCACAATTGTGGACTTAGGATTGGATCTCTATCTACCTCAGTATATCTTTGGGTTACACCTCTTGGGTCGTATGACATTGTTTTGGGTATGGACTGGTTGGAATCCCATAGTGCAGTTATTGATTATCGACGGAAGACAATACATTGCTTAGATGATTTTGGTGTAGAAGTAGAGATAATCGGTGTGTAGAGACCCATCTCCTTGTGAATTATATCTACTATTCAATAAAGGAGATGTATGCGATAGGGTTGTTAGCTATTTGCAGTAACAATTAATGACTTGGAGGTAGGGGAGAGTCAAGAGGTATCTCTTGATGATTACCCTATTCTTGGGGAATTCATAGATGTTTTTCCCAGTGATATTTTGGGTATGCCACCGAAATGTGACATAGATTTCAAAATCGATCTGGTTCCTAGAGCAGAGCCTATATCTCGGGCTCCGTATAGAATGACCACATAGGAACTGGAAGAGCTTCTTTTGCAATTGGAGGAACTTTTGGCTAAGGGTTTTATTTGCTCGAGTGTTTCTCCTTGGGGAGCACCTGCCATCTTCATGAAGAAGAAGGACAAATCTCTCAGGTTATGCATTGATTATCATCAATTGAACAAAGTGACGGTTAAGAATTGATATCCTTTGCCTAGAATTGATGATCTCTTTGATCAGATCAAGGGAGCTAATGTATTTTCAAAGATTGATACGAAATCAGGATACCATCGCTTGCACATTTCTGAAGTGGATATTCATAAGACGACATTTCAAACTCATTATAGGCACTACGAGTTCATAGTGGTACCATTCAGGTTAACAAATGCGCCATCCATTTTCATGAGTTTGATGAACAGTGTCTTTAAGACATACCTTGATCATTTTTTCCTTGTGTTTCTCAATGATATCTTGATCTATTCGAGGGATATGAAGGAACACGAGGAGCACATGAGATAGGTATTGCAGTGCTTGAGGGAGAATCAACTATTTGTGAATTTGTCAAAGTGTGAGTTCTTCCAGACTAAGGTGAAATAACTTGGTCATGTTATCTCTGGAAAGGGTATTGCAGTGGATCCTTCGAAGATCCAAGCCATCATTGATTGGCCCATGCCTACCAATGCACCTGAGGTTCACAATTTTATGGGTCTTTCCGGGTATTACAGACGGTTTGTTCAGGGGTTTTCTAGGATTGCTCATCCTATTACTTCTCTTTAGAGGAAAGGGAATAAATTAATTTGGTCAGATTAGTCTCAGTTTTATTTTCAGACACTCAAGGAAAAGTTGATGACTGCACCTATCTTAGTTTTTCTTGATCCTACTAAGGACTTTATTGTTTGCACTGATGCGTCTTTGGAGGGATTAGGAGCCGTTCTGATGCAGGAAGGTCGTGTAATCATTTATGAGTCTCACAAACTCAAGGATCATGAACTGAACTATCCTACTCATGATTTGGAGCTAGCTACAGTTGTTCATGCTTTGGTTCGGTGGAGGCATTTCTTATTGGGTCATTGCTTTGAGATTCACAATGATCACCGTAGTTTGCAGTACATTTTTACTCAACCTAATTTGAATGCTAGGGAGAGATGGTGGATGGAGTTCTTATGCGAGTATGACTTCGAGGTAAAATTTATCCAGGGGAAGGAGAATGTAGTGGGTGACGCTCTTAGTCGATGAAGGCATGAGCTTTCTGCCGTGACTCTTGGAGTTGATTTCAGGAGTCAAATTTTGGTATCACTTCCTACAGATAGATTGTATTAGGAGCTGAAGATGAAGTTGGGATCAGATAGACCCTTGGATGGTAGATTCACATGATATACTCTCGATTCAGATGGTTTGTTGCGATATTTGGGTCGTATCTATGTGCCACTTGCAAACGTGGTCTTCGTAATTTGATTATGTCAGAGGCTCATCGAGCACCTTATTCAACTCATCTTGGTGTCAAGAAGATGCATGCGGATCTTTGACAATTGTACTTTTTGCCTGGGATGAAGAGTGACATCGTTGATTTTGTTTTGAGATGTCTTGAGTGCCAGAGAGTTAAGGATGGGCACCAACATCTCGTAGAATTGTTGCAGCCACATCTAGTTCCAAAATGGAAGTGGGATATCATATCGATAGACTTCATTGTTGGGTTGCCTATTTCATCTCATCGACATGATGATATCATGGTTACTGTTGACAGGTTAACTAATGTAGCACATTTCTCTCTGGTTTGTTCATCCTATAATGCCTCATCCGTGGCAAAGATCTTCATGAATGATATTATTTATTTCCACAGAATTCCCCGTAGAATCGTTTCAGATAGAGATCCTATATTTACATCACCGTTATGGACATCTTTACAACATGCCTTAGGTAATCAGTTCAACTTCAGTTCATCTTATCACCCTGAGATTGACAGACAGACCTAGATGGTCAATCAAATTCTTGAGGATATGCTTAGGATGTATGTTATAGATCAACATACGCATTGGGAAGATTATCTCTACTTGGTGGAGTTCGCCTATAATAATGGGTATCGTAGTTCCATAGGTATGCCTCCTTTTTAGGAATTGTATGGATGTCCTTGCTAGACTTCGTTGAGTTGGGATCAACTTGAGGATAGAGTTCTTCTTGGAGCTGAGATGCTTCTGGATATGGAGCAACAAGTTGATTGTATCAAAGAGCACTTGGTGGTAGCGTAGGATAGGCAAAAGAAGTATGCCAATGCTCATAGAGTGGATCGTCAGTTTTCAGTTGGTGATAGGGTGTTTCTTTGGGTGCGTTCATGGAAGAGTCCAATTAGTTATGGAAAAGGCTCTAAGCTTGCACCTCGCTTCATTCGACCGTTCAAGATTTTAGAGAGGATTGGTCCTGTAGCATACCATCTTGCTTTACCACCCAGTTTGTCGCACATTCATGATGTATTCCATGTATCTGTTCTTAGGCCTTATCATCCTGATATTTCACATGTGCTCAATTTGAATGCATTACAGGTACAGGATGAGAAGTTGGCTTTGGAGCCTGTGGGAATTCTTTAGCGTAGGAGGCTCACCCTCAGGGGTTGAGACATTGATTAGGTGAGGGTCCAGTGGGATCCTAGTGACGAGGCATCCACCACTTGGGAGGATGCAGCACGCATGAGGGAGATTTATCTTTATTTGTTTGTAGGCTTCCCAGAGTAAGCCTTATCCGAGGGGGGAGGATGTAGTGTCCCTCCAGTTGATACTATTTGTTTTAGTTTGCTTATGACTGTTTGTTAGTTGTTTAGCTGCTTTGGTTACCATGTTACATTATTTAAGCCATGCTGTTGATGTTATGTTAGTTGTTATACTATGTGGATGATACATTTGACATCGTGATCATTTGGTTATGTTCTTATGATGAAATTATGATAGACATGTGTGTGTTTTGGTTTATGCTATTTTTGACTTTTTATGATGTTATCATGATGAAATCAATGTTTATGATATAATGATGCTTGTCAGTCTTGGTGAAGGAGACATTGTAGCATTACTCACTCGTGAGTACCCTGCTACACTGCGACTCTCCTTCATGGTGTGTTTTCGATATATGTTGATATGTTTGATAGTGTCATTTTATGCAGATTGTAGGTACAAGCATCGAATTCACCTATTTCATTAGGTCTGAGCATGCCAAGACACAATGGGAAACTTGTTGAATTCAGAGATAGTGTTCGGTCCTCTATCGTAAGCCATCATTCTTGATAGAGCGAGTACCTATTTTTTACCAGTTTATGTTTGTCATCCGTTTCGTCATGTCGTTCATATGTTCACCACGTCGTTCGTATGTTCATCATGTTAGAAATTGACTTGTTTAAATTAGATAAATGATTTGATTAATAAGTATTTGATTCTATTATGATTTAATTGTTATGTTAGATTAAATGATCATGTTTAGATTACTTTATAATTAAAGTTTGATTAAATATGAAAAGGGTTAATTAATTAAATTATTAAAATAGAATATTGATTTAATGTAAATTGCTGAATTATTGTGCAACTTAAATGTTATAAAATATATATTTTTAAAGGAGTTGTTTTCAATTTTTTTTGCAAAATATCTGTAAACGGGATTCAAAAAGAGGAAGTGTTTTCTTGAGTTAGTGTTTAAATTGAACTGCTTGATCAATCTTGGTTGCATGCAGACCATCAATTAAGTTTTGTGAATGAAATTTAATTAAAGGAAGGTTAGGCAATTTTTGGTGCACGACAATTAGTTTTGGTTGAAAAGTTGTTTCACGACAATATTTTGGGAAGAAGTTTTTTTTTTCTCTAGATGTTTGTTTGGAAAAATATTGAAGATTGTTAATTCTGAGGCTTGGCTCATGTTGGAAATAAACTGTGTTTGATATTCTGTGTTTGGTTTCACCCTTCATCAGAATTTGAGGAAGTGCACCGGGTTCTCTTCTGTATCTTTGTTTTGTTTTTGAATTCAAAGCTTTTAAATGGCGTCATTGGATTTGATTTACCTTATGCTGAATTTGAATGCTGTATAACCTGCACAAACAATAGAAAATGAGAACATTATTGATCAATTTGATTAAACCAAAAAGAAACAATAGAGAGATGAGAAATTATGGAAATTTGGACTTCAACTCTTGGAATTAGAATAGATTATCTATGAATCCATGATGAAATCTGATCTCTTTGTATTTTCCCCATATGATTACTATGCAAGATTTGTTTTCTCAAATTCTTTACATCCTTCGCATCCATTCAGGGGTTTTACGAATTAATGTCTATTCCCATTTATCTTATCTTTACTGAGCATAACTATGATAAGACGGTCTCTTCATTAAGATTGTTTTGCATACTTGGTAAATGTGTCCCTTGGATTCATTCTTTTTCCTTCTAAAGTTTGTTTCACCATTTATTTCCTATGGCGATGGGTGATGCGTAACTGCATATGAATTCGCTTTTATCTTATAGGAATTTGCTTTCAGTTTTAACTTGGGCTCTATCAAAGTATTATGCTGATCTCCATGTATTAATTGCTATCAGACCTTGTGACTTCTTGGAATGCCGTGTCTCCTCTTTTGTGCATGCATATTCTCCTTGGTGATTTTTGCATCATCTTGGTTATTTGTATGATATTTTCTTTTATCAAGACTGGCGTGGCTATATCCAATCCATATCTTTTATTCTTGAATTTATGAATTCCGTTCTGAGATACCAAACTATCCTTTACGCATGTGTTGATTTGCTATGTTTTAATCTTGATTTCATGTTTTGGAATAGAATGTCCGGTAATGTCAGAATAATGATAAGCATATGACTGAGTGGTGATATCTTCCTGTTTGTATGCTAGCTTTATCCTATATCTCAAATACATATGATATGATTGTGATGATATGCATGCAAACTATATGCATGCTTTGAGAAGCCATCACTACTTGTTTCTTTTCTTCTCGTTCATATCGGTTTTTCCTGGAAAATATTGGAATCCTATATTTTATCACCACTTTGTGTATATGGCAGTTTTATCTTGTTTTTGTTTACTTGTGGAGTGGTTGTCTTAATAAGATCTTCATTTGTGATTTAATGCTTGTCTCTCCATTGTTCACGTCTCTGTATGCTTAAATGGGGAGTAGTATCATTTTTAATTGCATGCGTATGCATGCAGGATACTATGCAATTGATATTTGTAGATCATGGCGATTGGATGTTAAATAAGTTTGAGATATGTTGTTTAGAACTCGACTGAGTGTTATTGGATTAATTGGTGATTGGTATATGATTTATATGCACAAGTCTTATATGTTACTACTAAGAGAAATAGATTTTATTCTGCTATCGACCTTAGATATATATTTATTGTATTTAGATATAGGTTATTTATATTCTAATATATACATATATTTATGTATATATATGTATATATGTACATATTTATTGGTTTTTAATTGATTAACTTTTATACTTGTTAATGTAAAGTATTTATGGTTTAATTTTAATAAAGATTGTTACTAAACTATTTTTGTAAGTAGAAGTAAACATTACGTTTGACATTTTAGTATGTTTTTTGTACTATCTTTATGAACAATAAGTTCATGATGAAGTGAATGTCAATTATGTAGAAAAACAATAATTTAGACATTATATTTTGTCAAGTGTTATCTTTACTGAATTTTAATTCATGAAGCATTAAAAAATAATTATGTTTGGAAACTATGCACATGTTGTCGTTGAATTTTAAAATCACTATTGGATTGTTGTGTTTTTCTTACTTCCTGCAGCTTATGTAAGTTATTTGTATCGAAAAGTATAGGTTGCTTGTTTATCATCGTTATTTGCACAATTTGAATTTTGACTTAGCCATGCATGATGTATTATCTTATTGAGGTATTTGAAATGTATATGGTATCGTCATGATTATAATGGGATTATGCAAGATTTTTTTTTGCATGCATGTTGGCTATACTTGTTATTGTTAGTAAATAAGTTTTGGTATATAGGAGGAGTGGATTTCATTAGGGGCTGAAACTCTAAGAGGTTACCAGGGTAACTTATCGAAAGTAGATAATCTAGTGAACAATATAAACTTAATGTATTAGGGGTTGGGTGGTATTCATTTAACAACTCAAATAATTGTTTTGCCTCGCCTCATACCTTAATGCTTGTTGAGATTAATGGTAGGTTGAGATGGCCTGGAATTTCTTGGTCATACACTTTGTCCTTTTGAAAAGTATTTCGATTCCACATGAGTTCGTTTAGGGGCCGAGAATCGATAAAGATTGCCAGGGTAACTAAGGACGAGGGCCGATAATTTAGGAAGATTCACTAGGGTAACCTAGAAAAATTGTGTGATGACACTCTTATCCTTGTACATGTTTGTGGTCTCATATGTAGAGTTACCTATGGTTATGTTGTTGCCTCTAGGAGTTTGTCTATTTTCATGTGGTTTAGATACTACCACGTCTTTATGTGAATGTCAACCATGTGATGTTATATTCTATTTTATTTTATGATTGCTTGACTTGTGGAATTGATACTATCTCCTAGCATGGGGGGTGGGATTTCGAGTACCACATGGTTGGGAGGAACATGCCTTTTCGTCCTTTGGGTCCCCTTGTAGGTGATGCAGTTTGAGACGAGATTGTACTTGACAGGTTCTTGGATTCACTTGCTCATGGAGTTGGACACTGAGCATGCTCGTGAATTGGATAGACGTAAGTACTTGTTCATAATCTATATTGTATTCATTCATGATGTTTACATGAGGCTTCATTATATTATGATTATGGATGTGTCGAGATTTGTCACAATCGCGTTTGATGTATTTTGAACATGTAATTAAAGCTCTTTATGATAATGTAATCAAGATATGACATTCATGTTTCTTGTATTTAGTATTATGATGTGTTGTTTTTTTAGTTTGTGTTTTAGGAGTGTTATTGTGGAAACCTGAGAAGGTTCGTGATTATGTTACTTTGTCACTTGTGTTATTAAATGATTTAAAAAAATATTCAGTTATTTAGTTGCATTACGTGTTGTTTTTTGGGTTTGATGACGGGGCGTTACCGTTGATCCACAACTAAGTCTTCTTCACTGATTCAAAGTCTTTTATTTAAAACTACAAAACCAATGCTACAAAAAAGTGTCAAAAGCGCCGCCTTGCTGTGTGCATTAATTGCATGAATTTAATCCACTAGCTATTTTAATCCACTATCTATTCCCATTGTTAACAATTGGAAACAAAATATGAATCATTTCTTTTTTCTTACACCGTTACTTCTGCTGGCCTCCTATAGGGGCTGCTACCATTGTAGGCTTATACCTCTCGACGTAATTATGCCTCTCAGCATAACAAGTGCCGCATAGTGGCTAGTACTTGCCTTTATAGTATTGTAATTAATATTTTTAGATTTGATAAAAAATAAATGTAAGTTTTATTAATGTGAATAAAAATAAATGTAAGTTTTGTGAAATATAATATTTTAGTTTTGTTAATTATAGTGTTTTAATATTGTTAATTAGTTAGGGTTAGAATTTATTGTTGGTGTTAGGATTAGGTTTATAGTTATGGATAATATTACAACCATAGTTAGGGTTAGAGATAGGTCTAGGATTAGGATAATGGTTTATACTTTATTATTAAGGTTAGATTTTATTTGTAGTAGACACAAGTGCAACTAAATCTCTTCATTGAAATCAATAATTATTAAATATTAACGAACCAATGATTATAGATGGTATGATTTTTCCAAATTCCATGAATGATAGAATAAACACTTCTAGATTAAATTGTGTATGCTATTTTGAATTGATGTTTTGAACCACACTCAATGATTCATCATAGGAAAAGGATAATGAATAATATGATTTTATGCTATTTTGAATTTAACCACACTCAATGATTCATCATAGGAAGAGGATAATGAATAATATGATTGTAGAAATGACCTTAAGAAGAGTTAAGTGGTGGGATAGGGTAGGGAGGGAGGAGATTGGAAAATTAAGTAAAAGTTAAAATAGGTGAAAAAATGATGAAAACATAACAAAAGAATGAATAATATAGTAATATGATATAACACAAACAAATGGATCAAAAAAGTTAAAGGTTAAAAGTTTCAAACAATGAATAAATTAATCTTAAAAAAATATAAAGATGAATTATATAACAAAATGATTGAGAAACAATTACCAAATTTATTAAAAGAAATGAAGGAAGATATAAAGGAAAATATACTACAGCTTAAAACAATAATAATTTAACCAAAGAAAAAAGATGAGATTATATATAAAATATAAATAGGGAATCTAAATAAATGATTCAATTAAAATAAAAAAATTGATGGTTAAAATACAAAAAAATATAATATATATAACCAATAATATACATTAATATAAATAGATAAAATCATAATAGTTTATATAATATATATTAAAGGAGAACCTACAAAATAAAATAACCTATAATATATATTAATATAAATATATAATATAATTTATTTATTTATTTTTTGATTGGTAATAGGCAAATCCATTTTATTAATCTCTGAAAATTACAACAGTTTTAATGAAGACCCTGTAGATTGTTCACCAAATACAGCCGGGCATTATCACAAAATTTCCCCCAATCCCTTCTACCTGCCGAGTTAGCCTAACAACACTACCTAATGTTCACTTTGTTATTAAGGTATGGAAATCCAACAAACCATGCTCTATTCCTACTGTAAACATGAAACTAAGCCCTCTCTAGCTTACCACCAATGCTTCACCTTGTACTCCTGTAGTCTATGGTCCATGAAGGCACAATCACCATGTGCGGGTAGCTGAAAAGCAATGGGAATATCTATGAAGGGCCCTATGACCTCCTCTGCCAAAATGAAAGTGTTCCTGATCTCGACAGTGTCTTTTGTTGTCCTGCCTCTGTCCTTGCTCACCTTAATCACCACCGACTTAATTGGGCCCCCAAATTATCAACATGTCCCTTATCATGAGATTCAATATTCTACATTACTTGATCAACCTTTACCGACTATATGAATTTGTAGCATTCAAAATTTTGAATTAAGTTTACAGATATGATAAATCCTTGATCTCACACCCTTCGACCGCGAGGTTGGCTAGATGGTCTGCCTCCTGGTTAACCTGTTGGTAAACATGATTTATTGTGTATTCTCTCAGGATACTAAGGATCTCCAATGCTTTTTCCAGAACTACATTGAGCTTCCAATTAGGTGTCTTTCCAAGTTTGACCGCATTGATGATAATGGCCGAATCCCCTTCTATTTCCACCTTATTCAGACCCAACTCAATACAATGTATACGACCATAAATTAATGCATTGAATTCTGCATAATTGTTAGTGTTGACTCCTAATGGGACCGCCCTCCTTCCTACCACTAATCCATCCCAATTCCTAATGATGCTTCCTGCCCCAGAAGGACCTGGGTTGCCCCTACACAATATAGATTAACTTATTTACGTGCAAAATATTATTGCAATAATATAAGACATAAATAGAAATAATATATAACTTTTACATTAATATAGATTTTTTATATATGAATTAATATTACCTACATTAACATAGGTTATATATTATATAATAAAAACCTAAAATAATATAGGTTATCTTATATACCTATATATTATATATTATAATTTTTTTTAGGAGAATATACATATTCCTAAAAATTAATATAAAAAATATACATGACCAAAAAACTTATTAATGAAAAGAAGAAGAACATATAATAATAAAATTATATCATAAAATATTAAAAATATAGATAACAAAGATATTAGTCTAATGAAAAGAATAATACAACTTTTTTTATTTTAATAGTGTGAATCAAAATCTCTATAAAATAGTTAATTGGTTTTTGTGAGATTTTTTTAATAAAAAAATAACAATTATATACATACAAAAAATTATTCTTAAAAAAGTCAAAATAAGTAACATTTATTTATTTTAGAAAGATTTAATGAAATGACTTTATAAAGCAAAACATAAAAAATCAATGTTTAAAAAATGCTTACATTGTTTTTCTTACAATTCCATCAATAACACACATAACTTTTTAACCAATCATATGCACAAAAAATAATTTTTATAATTTGTAAAGTTAAATATTTTACAAGTCGACTTTACAAAATTGAAATGTATTTTACTTTTATTTTTAAAATATTGTTTTTGATTGGTTGAAAATTAAATTATTAATAACTAGTTAGTAAAACTCATTACAATAGTACTATGTCTGGTGACAAATATAATAAGTCCCACATAGTGGCTAGTACTTGTCTTTATGTAATTATTGTTTTCTATATATTTTTTTAAAGTAAATGTAAATTTTGTCAATGTGAATAAAAATAAATATAAGTTTTGTTGATTATAATGCTTTAGTATTGTTAATCAGTTATTTGAATGACCTAACCCTAACCCTAACTTCAACCTTAAAAATAAATTATAAACCATTGTCCTAATCCTAGACCTATCTCTAACCCTAACTATGGTGGTAACACTATCCATAACTATAAATTTAATTTTAGCCACTAACTTTTAAATAAATAATATGTTTAATAAATGTTATATTACTAATTATTATATATTAAATACATTTTATAAATAAAATAAATATAATATACTAAAAATAATTAAAAGTTAGATATTACATGTTGACAATGTTTATTCTTTTATTATTAATGTAAAATTGTTATATATTAAAATAATTATTTTAATTTTTTTTGGATAAAAGATTGAAAGCAACATATTATATTATATTTATAAAATGTTATTACATAGAAGGTTTATTATCAGCAAAATTAGCTGGATATTACGATATTTTTCTAGAAAAGATCCACCAACTTTTCTAAAATCTCTCAAAACATTTACAAAAAAGTATGTCTATGTCTTTTCTATACATTGCATACATATCGATTATCAAAATAACTTTAAGACTGTAGTCGTTGTAGTCATCAACTTGGTGAACTAGGAACAACCAACTGAATTTTCACCCTACCCTTCCTATGGCACATTGTGATTAGCTGGAGATGCCTGAGAATTCGCTGCAACATTAACATTAGCTAGAGTTACCTTGAGGAGGTGATGGTGGTGGACTCATGAGCAAATCTTGATGACACTGCTGAGTTAACAAAAAATTTATGGCATGAAACTTGTTTTTAAACTTTCTTACACTTTTCCCCCTAATGTCAAAGTGACGACGATTGAGTTCCTTGTAGATTAAAATTATGATTTAATTTATAATTTAATTCTTATTTGTATTTATTTATGTTTCGAAGTTAATAAAATTTGAAAAATAAAAAAAGTGGCAATGTGAAATAGTTTAAGATTTAGTTTAAATATTTATTTTAATTATCTTTCTATGCTAATTTATGGATTTGCTTTAATTTAAGTTTTATTTTATTATTTTAATAGTGTGAATCCAAATCTCTATAAAATAGTCAATTGATTTTTGTGAGATTTTTGAAAGATCATTTTTTAAAAAAATGTTAAAAAATATTTTACTTTGATTTTCCTACAAATTCTCCATTAGCACATAATTTTTTAACTAATCATTTGCACAAAAAACATTCTTATAATTTGTAAAGTTAAATATTTTGCAAGTTGACTTTACAAAATTGAATTTTATTTTAATCATTTAAATTTTTTGTTTTTGATTGGTTGAAAACTAAATTATTAATAACTAGTTAACTATAAAAAGAAAAACTCATTGCAATAGTACTATTACTAAAGGCAATAATAATAACCATAATATATTTATTAATAATTTAAAATATTTTATTACATTAATTTTAGAGGGAGAAAATTCTTAAAAATTGAATTATTAAAACAATGCTAATGATTTGTAATGAAAGCAAACTATGATTTATACAATAAGCTATTTTTTTATCCTTTGCTTCATTAGGAAAATATAAACTAGCATATATACATTATATTTAATCTATATAATATACGTCGAGATATATCATTTTTGAGGCACATTTTTTTTCCTTTTTCCTTTTCTAATTTTTTGGAAAAAATACGTCTCGAAAATGATATATGTCAACATATATTATATAGATTATATATAAGGTATATATTCTAGTTTCAACAATAACGCTACATGCAACACAACACATAATCATTGGTGTGATATTTTATTGAATTTGATTATGAATTATTGTTGTTTTCTATTTATCTTTGATTTCATAATCATTTCCTAGGTCATATAATTTGACATGCTAGGTGGGACTCTCAAGTCCCTGAATTTAACGTTTTGCAATGAGTTTTCTATGTTCTTTAGTAGTTTTGGGCTTGTTTGTGACATATGTTTCTAGATTGGTGCATTTGTCTAGTACTTTGGTGCGTCTATATTGCAAATTGACATAATTTAGCTAAGATTTGGTGCATGTCTATCTTGTAGAGTGGCGTAATTATTCTAAAAATTGGAAAATTTATTGAGTAGGAGCTTATTGGGTTTTAATGTCAAGTTTTTCTAATTGATCTTGGATAATTTGTAGTTTTTTTATCTCCTTGTGCTTGCTAGTTTGTTATTGACCCTGATTTTGTAGATTTTTAGCCATGGAATAATAGATTTAATTCACATATTAGGGTTTTTTCTTTTTCTATAATTTTTGGTGTTCTAGGTAGATTGTCATAGTTGCAAGAAAGATTGGCATGTTTATAGTATATAATGACATATCTATTCAAGATATTAACATAATTGTGCTCTAGTTTGACACATTTTTTCTACAAAACTACACATTTATCAGAAGGTATACACTTAGTCTTCTATCATTTTTTGGATTTTGCATAATTATTCTCTATAGTTTGCTTAGGAAGTTTTTGGGTTACTAATATTTTTTGAGTAGTTGTGGCTTTCATTGGATAGAACACCAAACACTTAAACTACTAATGCATCTATTGTAGGGTCTTGTGTCCGATTTTTTATAGATTAAATAACACTTCAATTTCTTAAGGTAAATGAATTGTATGTTGTTTATAGTGAATTTTAGGGTACGTATGCTTTCCCCTTGTGCATAGTGTGAACTTGGGGTCAGAAATACCTCAAAATTCACATTTTTGTTCATTTACCCAAGGAAGTGATAATTTGTGTATGCTCTCCTTTTCTGTATAGTGCGATATTAGGGATCAAAAACATCATTTTCCTTTTGAATTTCAGTAGTAGGCTTGCTTAGGGATTTTATCACCCCAAGGATGAACTCAACCATGTTTATTGGTGGGGTATATAAGTGGGGGAGAACAAAAGTTGTACCCCAAGGTGTGACTAGCATCGTAAAAGTCAAGCCTTATGATCCATAATCCACTGAGACATGTATAGGTGAAGAGAGCAGAGGATAACCCTCTAATCTTGGGCATCCTCAGATGAGATCACTTTTCTTGGAACCACAACAAACCTTGTTATTTAGAAGCCTTTAAGAACTTTGGTCATTGGCTTAGTGTGGTGTAGGGTACAATACCATGCCTGAAGTTACTCACCACGTATTCTTCTATTATTGAGGTGACATTTATTCCTTGGTAGGGACTTATCCTTCCAAGGTAAGGGGTATAAAGGTGGTACACAACCTTTGAATACCCTAGTTACCCATTCATTTGAAGGTATTGCACTTTGGTAGGTGCCCCTACAATAAGTCAATACACCTTTACAACTTGATAGGTTGTACTTCTTAGAGTTTATTTCTTGTTCAGACCAGTGATACCATTCAACCTATCACCTTGAAAATGTCAACAACTATCATGTCTACTATGTGATTATTTTTCTTGCCAATTTTTCTCAAAAACACTAGGATCAAACTAAAAATTACTCAAAATCATGTAATTGAAGCTCAAAACTCACACTTGTCTATCTCATCATGCAACTATTTATCATTCTATGCAATTTTATGTCATTTAATCTCAAAAATCTCAATTTTAGGTTAGAATAGTGTATTTTTTTAGTTTTGAGTCGTAATTGTTTCTTGTGTCGCATTTTCCATATAATGGTGCATTTATCCCCTGTTTTGGCACATTTGTAACTCCCTATAGTGTAATTTTGGCATAGTGGTGTACTTATGACATAGAGTGGCACAACTATAAAAAAGAGTGGCACAATCATCTTAGGCTATCACATAACCAATTTTTCTTTATGTTACCATAGTTTTTGTTGCCTCTTAAAACCATGTCCACCTGTGTAATTTTTGCCTTAGTAAGAGTTGTTCTTCCCAAGGTTTTTGAAACCATGTCAGGTCCCATTTAGGTTGTCACAACCCTATTTTTTTCTAACATTACAAAGTTAAGTCTAATGGTCATCTTCTTCTTCAGTCCTTTGTAATTTCTCAGAACTACGTTGGGGCCCAAAGTATTTCTCACAACCTTAGAAAATGTCGATAAAGAGAAAATGAAGTTAAAGTGATTTTAAAACTTTATAAAGGTTTTGAAACCATGATTTCTCTTGATGATAGGAAATTTTTTAATTATTCTTCTCTTCCTAAGGGCAACACAATGAGTTCACCATAAAGATGACATTTTAAAACCATACATAGGTTTCAAAACCTTTTTCGATCTTCGTAAAGGTTGTCAAAACCATGGAGATCACCAAAAAAAATTGCATATGGGAGGAATAGAATTTTTAAGAACATCTCAATAAGTATTCAACCCAAAAAGAAATGTTTCAAAACCTTTTTTGGTCCTCGACAAGGTCATCAAAACCAAGCAATTCATCAAAGAAGTTGTACTAGCCATTCTATTTGAAAATTTGAAAATGATCTTAAAATAAATGAGAGATTGGAAAGATTGCATGTGCCAAACTTAAGGGGCACAATTAATGGTTATCTACCACTCCCTATCACTAATTGTAGGTGTTTATAAGCGAATTGAGATATCGAGAGGGGAAATTTTAGCTGACATCTAAAGAAGAATTCTACACAAGATGGAGAAGGAAAAACTGAAAAATAAGTTAGTTGGTAATTTTTAGAGCTTGGGAACATAATTTAAAGGTATCATACTCCTCTGTTGATGTTTCAATTTATTGGATAATAATTCAGTAGTTCCCTAATTGAGGAGAATTGTGCATTTTTATACCACTCTCATAAATAAATCCGTCCATTTTTGCTATGAATTGGGTGTATATTTTGGGTTTTTCTTTCACCATAAAGTTCAAGTATAAGGGTTATGAACATTTGTATAGTTTAACTATCACTATGCTAGAAATTGGAGATATAAAATTAGGGCACATAAATTTGAACTAATTCTAGGAGAGAATCAAAAAATAAAATTTACCACCTATTACCCAAAGGTTAATTGAAACTGGGTTGCTGCAAGTGAAAACATTTTTAGTAAAATTTTAGTGCCCTAACTTGGTGTTGAAGTGTATAAATCATTACAACCCTTAGAAAAGGGAGGTATGAACTAATGAAAATTGTTTGGTGTTGAAAATTGAAAGAGAAACCTTTGCCTTCTTCCTGAAAATTCTAGAAAGGAAAGTGTATGCGAATTTTGATTTTTCCTCCTCATGTACTATATATTTTTGAAGAAGAAAGGATAGTGTAGAAATGCAATTTATATTGAATGGTTTTCTACACAAAATAAAGGAAAATATTAGTTTCCTAAGAATATGCACAAAAAAACCATTTCATTGATGAAATCTCTGATATAATTGTGCTCCTACATAGATTGAAAGATAATGAGAGTGCACATGACGTTGAGGAATGAATGTATTTCTTTGTGAAAATTATTATTGTGAAGTGGGAGAAGTGGAACATGGAAATAAAATAAAACAAGGGTTAGTATTAAGAAAAACCAAAACAAGAGAAGATCAAAACCCATACTTAGAAATGAAATTGAGTGCACACATGGTTAGAAATCAACAAATAGTAAATGAATTTTCAATTCAAAACATGAAGACAAACCAATATGTAAACCTTGCATTCCATTTTAATGGTGATGGTATGTTGGATTGCTCCATCATGAAGCTCCCATGATTGCACATGAAATTATGACCTAGATGATGATAATTGCTCAAATGCTCAATGATAATTCTGTTCTCAAGTGCTCAAAGAATTCAAAATTCTTCACAAATGATCTAGGTGTGTGATAATGAAGGAGGGATGTTTGTTTTATAGATTTTTAAAATTATGACCAATGGTTGAGATTAATCCTCAAAGACCCATGAAGGAGAGTGAATCAAGGAAGATGAGGGATCAAGATCAATTTGAACTCAAAATATCTCCACAATTTAGGAAAATTGGTTGAGGATATTTGAAATGAAGGGTGAAGATTAGATCAAGAAATGGAGGGATGAGAATGAATGAGAGGAATGCAATATTTTAGGATATTTTAAAAAAGAATATTCTATGGGAATATGCCTTTGAGGGGGAATTAAGATAATTAAATAATTCAAGATTATTTAATTATGGAGAATTAGGATATTCTTTGTTAGAAAGGAATATTCTAAATGAATGAGATGGGAATTAGATAATCAAATAATTCAAGATTATTTAATCATAGGAAATTAGAGGAAAATTAGATTTATGGCTAATTAAATAATTAAAATTATTCAATTAGGGGAGATAAGATGAAAATGAGTGAAATATGGTAATATTATTTAATTAATAGTGGAAATAGGTGAAAATGATAGAAAATGATGTTAAAAGGGGAATTAGTAATACAAGTGATGAAAATGATGCATTATACACTAATCAAGGATGAATATGATGAAAATACAATATTAATGATGTGTGATACAAATTAGGCAATTTTATATGTCTACATTTTCCCCCTCTTTGATGCACGATACTTGTTACGTTGTTTCAAAGACTTTTGCTACTCTAATGAAATTTTAATTTTTTTGATGCTCCACTGTGCCATAACGAGTGATGAAAAGATGATAGGATGCTAGGTTGCCCCCTCGGGAGTTTGGCTAAAAAAAATTAATTTGCGGGTTAGGCTCACAACAAGAGTTCAGGACTAGTTTGAATGAGAAGAGGAAGAAAAATTAGGCCCTAGGGACCCCATAAAATATTCAAGATAGACGACAAGACTCAAAAGATGACCTAGCAGGGCGATTGTGGGTGAAACCCTAGGTTTTGGGGGTATAGATAGGTAATTAGGCCCAAATAATCCTTATTTTCACTCTTAGCTTTAAGAAAATTCTACCCTCTTAGAGCTCTCTTCTTTCAAACTCCTCATACACACATTTATGATAGCTCATGTACCTTAGGCACCACATCGAGTGGGCCTAGTTTGTTAGCACTAGAGGCCAACTGGAGCAAGACCTACAATATGTACAACTTTAATATTTTCTTGCATGTAGATTTAGGTATTTAAATTCTTAGTTGAAGGTAGGCTTGCAAATGCGTCAATCTAAGGATCGACACAATTGCGTATCATAAGGTTGCATTTGGATTTGCAAAAGCTCATGTTTGTGAAAGGTGGTCATGTGTGTAGAATGAGGTTGCATATGCTAAAGGGTAACACATATGCATATTCATGGTTGCAAAAGGTGACCACATGTGATTTTTCTCAGTAGTGATTTAGGGATTTAACGTGTTTGCACAAAATCACACATTTGACTGTTCATACAACAATGCCTTTGTAAGAAAGCTCATGTTTTCTTAAAAACTTGCATTTTCTTTTTTCATTAAAACAATTGCAAAATTTATCTAATTTTTGTAATTTTGACATCGTTGGAAGTATGCTTGCAATTGATGCTTCATCCTCTCTACCAAGAGAGCAAAGACCTAGGATTATCGATAGGTTAGCTCACATTGAGAACTTCAAGATTTAGTTCCTTGCTATTGTCGGTTTACATGATATAACATTTATGCCAGAGATCAGAGCACATAGAGATATGATGACTATGCTAGTAGCTCTGCGGTGGAGGTCAGATACAACTACCTTTCATCTTCCCACAAGAGAGTGTACAATGACCCTCAAGGATGTATGACGTATCCTAAAGATTCCCATTGATGGAGCTGTGGTTTAGTATGATGTAGATAGAGGAGCAGTGGCTATGGTGAGACTACTTGGAGAGAATCAACTCATTGTTGTTGATGGAAAAATTGATTTACAACCTTACATTGGTGAGGTTCATGAGATTACCATTATACTTTTTGGATTGATCATGGGGCCTTTGATGCTTGATAGGTGATCTTGCTAATTTCTTGGTGGATGGGGTGTGGTTATAGAGAGCATGATGCTTCAAAGCATTAAATATGTATGGAGATCCTACGTTTTGGCATATTTATATCATGATATGCATTATGTCTACTATAGAGGTGATACTAACATTTTAGCAGGTGCAACCTTGCTACACGTCTAGGCATGGGAGAGAATCACTATTACTCTACCAGAGGGCATTGGAGAGAGGCATGATGGAGACCCTACTCTTATAGGTATTCACATTTCCTCACATACAAGCAGCCAGGATGACTAGACTACTATTGGGGAGTTTTGATGATATGACTCAATTTATATGGTGTCCCTAGATCAGGTGTGAGGTATGGAGATGACCATATCCATATGACATTTTATAGGTAGAACCGATGGCTTATTAGGAGGACAAAGCATATTATTGGGAGGTACCTGCTTGATAGAGTTTGACATCAGTTCATTGAGAGGAGGACTATGTTTAACATAGATTATTATGCTAGATAGGAAAACACGACTAGAGAGGTGTAGGTATGGGGCCCTCCTACATCTTCACATACAAATTTCATAGATTTTTCATAGATGGATCCCTTAGCATGGGGATGGGCAGGTGGTCTGGATGATCTCAACACTGCATAAGACTATGATGCATTGGGAGTAGAGGCATCCACTTAAATTTACAATAGCTACAAGGGTTGGAGCACTAGGCGCCATTGGGGATTTGAGGAGGAGGGCTATAGGAGTAGGTGTCTAAGAGCTCTAACAAATATAAAGGGTAGAGTTTGAGCACCATTAGGTAGTTTGGGTGGATCAACATCAAGATAGGCAACAACAAAGACAGGATCGGGATCAACATGCTCAACAACAAGATAATCAGGGACCACCTCCATAGCCTGATCAAGGGGATCATGCAACCAAACTAGCTCAAGTCACAAAAAAGAGAAACTAGGCTCATGTAGAGAGAGATGCACATACAATGGAGAGGGATTAGGCCCTTGATGATAGGAATGCATAGACCAGTGAGAGAGATATTGAGATAACTTGATGATAGGTAGTAAAGGAACATGTGGTTATTCTTACGACCAAGCAAGACCAAGCTTTCTTAGAGGGATGTGGTTGTTATAGAGAGGGATACAAAGCGAGGCCACTGAGTACAATTGGAGATTTCTTAGGCCTATATAGTTAGCATGGACCAATATATGAGAGAGAGGGAGTGCTCGATTGAGGAGATGACTTATGATCGTACCCTATATGAGGCAGTCATTCCACAAGCACATAGGCAATCGAGGTTTGGGTCGAGGAGTGGCGCCACAACAGGAGAGCCTGATAGGTCAGGGGGTGCTTTAGTTAGCAAACCCTCACAATAGCCCTTAGGACCTATCCTACAACCTCACAAATATCCTTCCCATAATGAGCATACCTAGAGATATCCTTTCGTGATGAGCAGTCTCCTCTTGACATAGAGGACCACAAAGAGGGCTAGACATTTGATTTGCATTGATCTTTTGATATTGATCTAGAGACTTGATGTACTTTTTATATGATACATACATACTCTTTTTATTGATGTATACACATTCATCAACCTTTTGAGCCTTATATATGTATTTATGATGTTTCACACATGTGACAATTAATTTTGTACTATGACATTTCCATTTTTTATGATGTATGTGATGAGATGATTTATGATGTGGCCAATGATGTGCATGATGTATGGATGCTATAGATACGATACATGATGTTTATGATTCTATGATTATGATATGGATGCATTTATGATTATGATGTAGATTCATTTATGATTATGAGATTATGCATGACTTATGATGCAGGATGTGATGTTATGATATTGATGATATGTAAATATGATTTTTTTTTATATTTTATGATATTATGATGTATGGATGTTATAGCTAATGAGTTTGTGGATTCAGGATGCATGCGATACTAATGATATTATGGATCCAAGATGTAGGATGTAGGAGATGGTGTTAATTAGAGGAATTATTAGAGAGAGATTAGAAGAATAGAAGAATAGATGATATTGATTAGATTTATTGAAAATACATTGATTATGTATGATATGAATTAATGAAACATATTTGATATTTGATAATTGTTAGACTATTTTTTCACTCTTTTGATTTAAAATAGTCTTTTAGAAAATTGAGTGTGGTGTAAAAAATAAAAGGATCTTAAAGGCTATGTGCAATTTTTTTCAATGAGTCCTAACTTGTTAAGCCCTTGAATTGGTCAAAGCCCGAGTGGATGATTTTTTAGAGGGAATTTTGTTTTGAGGGGTTAAATTTTAATAGGTCAAGTTGATCCTTTCTAGGGTTTTTGGTTGTTTCTATTTTGAAAGACCACGTTGAAGAGGAAGAATAGAGGAGAATGGAACATTACAGAGGTTTGGGTAGAGATTGCAAGGGCACGTTGAGATAAAAGAGAAGAGTAATCTTAGGAAATAAAGACAGATTATTACCCATGTGTTGAGAGATTTCAAGAGGTATTTTTCAACATGGTATCATTAATAGGTCCATTATTACTCCTCATATAATATTGAGTTTGTTTTGAGCAAGTGTCAAGCATTCCACATGTTTCATGATGAGTATGAAATGAATATATAACATAGATCAAAGTAGGATAAATAAAGTGATCAGAGTTATGAGTCTGAGATGGGCATTTAAAACCCTTGTTTTTTAAAAAAAGAAATCATTTGTTAAAGGCTGGGTTATTGCCAAACGTTCAAAGAAAGTGATAAGAAATGTTATCAATGGTTCATTGTTGTCAAATTTTCAAGAGCTATTCAAAATTTTTATAGGTCTTCATTTCATTTTTTTCAAAAGTTAGATGTTGAATACATAGCAAGAATTCAATCAATAGTAGTCTCACATTAACATGCACTTGTGAGGGGTAAAAATGAGGTTGAAATATCTATTTGATCTACAAGAATATCAGTATGCAAAACATGCAAGATAGTGAATGTGATTTTTAACTTGAGAGGTTTCATCACTGCTATACAGATTTTTGGTCATGACAAGAAAATGAGACAGGTTAGTCATGGAGCAAAGTTATCCAAACACAAAGAAATTGATAAAGACTCAGGTGAGTCTTGATACAATCATATATATTAATTTCTTCCTCAATGACTCTATCAACATCAAAGATAATGATCATGGGATGCCATTGCATCTTTGTTTAATCTAGCAAAGCTTAGACCTATATGCAAGAAGGGAGGTATCACAACAACTCTGAATGTAACAAATGTTTTGTTGAAAAGGTGAATGGTTGTTCATTACAAATTGTAGAGTGAAGCTTGATATTGTCTTTACAATAGTCAAGTATGAAAATGAGCTACATGGAGAAAGTGAAGGAGAATGTTGACAACAAGGTCTAAAAATTTCTAAAGATAGTGCATAAATCTAGTGGATCAATAACATATGAGAAAGTACCATCATTATAAAGCTTGAACAGTGATAAAGAATATGTCTCGAGGGTAGAGCATGGAGTTTAGAAGTGGTCATGTAGAAATATCAAACATCAAATGACAAAGGAAAGTCACAAAGGCTAAGATTCTATAGAATGCATTGTGAGGACAATTTTTAAGAATAAGGGTAGTCTTTGATAATGATAGGGAAATAATCTATGATCATGAGACAACAATAAGGAATAACTCAGATGAGAATATAAAACAAATTTGATGCAGAAAAATCCATCAACAGATCACCCTAACAATATCATTGATTGCCCCTTGAGGGACAGTCATAAGATGACATACCTTATACTATTGATGATTTGGAAAAACACCCAGGACACTTGAAGGATAGTCTATAATACATGATAAAATTTATACTAAGAGTTTATGACAATATATCAAGCATGATGAGATAGAAAAAATGCCTTTATGACAGTGAGGTATGAAGGTGAACAAAGTATGAAGACACAAATGAGGACACAGACAGTGCAAAAAAATAGAGAGACAATATCCTTAAAATGGTAGTGGTCATCATTTGAAAATAGATAGTCATGGGTAGATGGTTGTGTGATTGAGGACAATAGTAAAGGGAAAGTGCCTTGATGCTTTATGCAGTTTCTCTACCCCTCAAATGGATAGTTAATCTCATTTTCCTTAAATATTGCATTGTCTAATTTTTTGAATTCAACTACTAACATATATGCACCCTCAAGGAGTACATTAGTTAAGGTGCAATCTCCCCAAGGATAGTCTACAAGGTTAAAAAAGGGTTGCAGGTCATGAATAGTTTGGGGCAGTACTAGACAATGACAAGGATAATCTTGTAACTTTAAGAATATGTAAACAAGCAAGGGTATCTTCTTATACATGAAAGAAAATCCAAAAGGCAGTTAACTATGCAGTCACCTTATATATCAAGGATTAAATGATATGTAACATATGGTGATAATCATGCACCATGCAAAGGACGAAAGGCCATATTAAGGAAATAGGGGAGCTAGAGAGGCTACCGGTACATCTAAATTCTTGGCAGTGAACATTAAAAAGGATGTCTATGTCAGAGAATCAAAGATAGTACATGGACTGTAGACTTAAAGGTAGAGAAAAGGAAATTATTCTATTCAAGAACAATCACTATATTAGAAGGAAAAAAATGATTCATTTGTGGATAACTACATAGAGCTTCAATTTATAAGACTTGGGGAATAATCTATAACCTTTGGTGAATCAAGGACATCAACAATGTTCTTATTCAAGGACAGTGGACTATGTGAACAAGACCATTCATGATCAGAGGAGAATCTAAAATTGCATATGTGTAGGTTGTAAGGGTTTCAGGAGCATTATTCCCAATGGACAGTTGAAGGTCCGCAAATCTAGTCAAGTTGCAAGAAGATTGCATTTTTTCTATGAAAAAGGACAACCTTCATACATGTCACAACCACCTTATAGCTGAAAGTCATAAGGTAGATTAACACAAAGACATTGGCTATACATTACAAAACTTGAGATAACGGTGAATAGAAGATGGTAGCCTAGTGAAATATTAAACAACCCTAAGAGAAAAAATTGTTCATGACAGTCTAGAGGGAAATCATAACTAATGTTGAAGTATCCATTCCAAGGAGAATGTATCACCTACAGGGCAGTACCATTGACAATACCAAGAATTAGACTTTTAGGAGGATATTGACATGAGTGTAATGGAAAATGTGAGTCCAAATCCATGGAGGTTATAGTTACACAGGAAGGAGCCATCATAACAGTCAACACTATTGCGTAGGGTAGTTACCTAAGAGAGGTAAGTTTTTTCAAAGATTATATAAGATTGTCCAAGGTTTTGTAGACCCTGCCAAGTCAAGAGAAGCAACCATTATGCATAATGAATTGAAAAGTTATGAGGCTTATTGATAACCTCAAGTTGGGCAACATATTCTCATTAACCAAATTTCCAATATGGTGCAACAACATGATAATTTTTCCATAAAAAACTAAGCAAGATAGTAAGAAGAATGTTGTAGAAAAAGCATGAAATCCTTGGTGATCTTAATAGTCAATAGTGACAATATTTATAAGATAGCTCAATCTTCACACTAAACTAAAGATGGTTATCAAATAAAAATTCTGATGCATCTTTCAACGATGCTCCAGAACTTGTTCATTTGATTGGTACAATGCTCTAAAATTTAGTGAGATCTAGGTGAAGGATAAGTATGATACTTAGTTACTATTAGTAACTTTGTACATATCATATGAAGGTGTTAAGTAATTTTGGCAGTATGGAAAAGGGGGTTATCAAGCACATGGTTAAAGGTATTAAAAGTATTTATGAAGAGGTTGAGTAGTTTGAGCTTCTATGAGCAGTTAAGGGATAGCAGTTGGAGCTTTTGAAAGCAACAGTTGCAAGCATTAAAGGAAATTGGGGTGACTTGAACAGAAGTTGAGAGAATATAGAGGCAGTTGCAAATATCTAGGGAGATGTTCAACCTAGTTTATGGGCAGTTGAGAGCATATAGGAGTAGATTTAAGAGCTTTAATGATAGAAGAGGTCAAGATAAGGCTTCTTCAACACTTAACACCTTTTTGGAGTATTTTTAATGGCTGAAAAGTAAGGACTATTCTTTTGGACGACCAAAGGAGACCGACTCAGCAAAATGGAGTAGACATCCTTTTCTCCTCAACACATGTTCCTATCTTCTAGCAAGTTGTTGCACAACTATAAAGCTCATCTTTCGGGCCTTTTTTTAGGGAGTTCTTATATTTTGTTTTGCTGTAGGTTGTAATTTTTTGAGTTCTTCTCAACAAAATTCATTGTATTGTAACTCAAAACCAGTCAAGCATATGACTAAATTTATTTTATGTAATTTCAACTTTTAAGAAATGAAGACAATCTATTTTGGATCAACACTTGTGTAATGCTTCTTTGGCATCAATTTTAGTTCAATTTCTACCTTTTATGTGGCTAGATATATATGTTTTATTGGTTCATTTTGCTATGTTTTATCTCAAAACCTCAAAATATGATCAAGACAAACACTTGTAAAAAAAATCAAGCACATTCAAATAGGTTGTAAACTGTGGTAAAACTTATTGGGCTATTTTGTTTGTGAAATCTCTCATTTTCCTTTTAGAACATCATCAATTAGTGCCCTTTTAATGACATATTGATGGGAGATATGTTAAAAGACATAAGTTGTGTAGAAAAACCTCTTTTTAAGTCATTGTAAGTCCAAAACAACAAGTTATAAGTTTGGGAAAATAATTTGGTACATCACCTAGCTAGTTGTAGTTAATCATTTTCAGGCATTTTAAGTTATTTTCAGTCTCCTTCTTACCCTTTTCCTTAAAAATAAGTAGGATTGATCAAGTTCTAGGAGGTCAAGCAAGAGGAACCAACCTTCTCTAGAGGCTCACTTGAAGTTTTAGGCAACCCACAAGCCTAAGAGTGTTCCCATGTATCAACAGTTAGCTGAGTTGATAGCTTAGCTCCGGGTTCAAACTTTGTTGATAACAATGATATGCGTGAAAAATGTGATGAGTATGATTTTTCTTTTATGGGAGAAACTAGATTAACAATCATTATTAATGTAGAAAATAGACACGATGCACCAAGGTATGAAGAAACAAGGCGACTTTGTATCTATTGCATGGACTTTGACTCTAAAAATAGATAGGATTATTCCTGTTCATACCAAACATATGAAAACCATGTTAAGTAATGTGAGAGAATAAAGCCATCAAATTAAGAAGACTAATACACAAAAGCTATGAAGAACCTGATATGCACCAACCATTGTATTACTCAAGGCTATCCCTACACACACAAGGAAAGTATTCACCATGGTTGTATTACAAGAATATCCAACAAACATGACATACAAAATCAATGTGTGTCGCCAAAAAGTGTAGCCTTTGACACTTTTCACTCATTTGGACCGTTGCCTATGGATTTTGGACCTCTTTTTACCCCTTTCCAAGCCTTTTTCCAATGTGTTGTAAAACATTTTCACACTTTCCTAGGCTTGTCATTACTTAGTCAACCCTTTCTTATGCTATAATGACCCCTTCATACACATATAAGTCCTATCTTAGTGTATTTTCATGAGACAATCCTGAAAAACATAAATAACCACATAATAATCCCCGACAACTAATCAAAATTGCCCAGGTGGACTAGGTCACCACCTTGGACAACCTAGTCCCATGTGGCTTAAAAATCAAATATAACCTAATTTCTTTCAGGGTTTTTGTCTCTAAAACCCTAAGGTCGGCTTGTATGGTGTTATTTTGGGAAAATTAGGACAAATTGTATAAACAAGCCTAAAAACCCTAATTCATCATATGATGCATCACTCAACTCACACTCCTCTCTCCTCTCTCCTCTCTCAAGCAAGCTAGGGCTTTGGCCTTCCAAGTCAACAAGACATCTTTTCTGAAGCATTCAAGGGCTGATTGCTGCAACAACATAAGATTCCTCATCATGGCAAGGTAAATCACTCCAATGTTACTTCATGTTTCATGTTTCATTACATTATTTCTATTCATTTTGGTTTAGTTACCTAAAAGGGGTTTGACCAAGGCAAACCCCTAATCCCTAATAATCAACATTTTTTCTTTCTCTCCTTGTGTGTTTGAAGATTTAGGTAATTTGAAGATCATTGAAGACTTTGAAGAATTTTTGAAGACTTATCCTTGCATGCAAAGTCCAAACATCCACCAAAAGTCACTTTTAGACCCGAATATCAAAGTTCAGAAGCGTACAACTGTGAAGAACCAAGGTGCAATTCGGGGGCTTCCATTTCCCCTTCAAAAATTCTAGAAATCCTGAAGAGGACTAAGTCACCAAAAATGGCGACCTAGTCCCACTGGATAGGCCTTTCAGTGATTTTTACATTTTCAGACACCCATTTGGTAGAAACAGGCTCTAGACCAGTTTTCTCAAATCTGGGACTAGGTCTCCCAGATTGGCACAAGTGTTCATTTCGGCTTCTGAAACATTTTCATCAGCATTCTAGACCTCCATCAGATCCTTCTTCTACTTACAAGTGCACACATCTTATCTCATTCAGTTATGTATAGTTTAGTGTACATTATTAGGTCATTTTGTATATGTTTGCATATCATTATGTGTTTTCCAGCACTTTGCATTTCAATAGTTTAGCATTCATTAATCATTCCATTTTTAGTTTATTACATTTAGGACATCTCACACACATAACATTAATCTCCTAACTCCCCCTTGAAATGAACCCTAAAGTGAAAAGGTGTGAAAGAAAGACCTCTTTCCTCTTAGGTGGAAAACCCTAGAAGCGTAAGAGTGCATCTTTCCCCTCTTCATTATTGGTGGCTCATAATGATCAAAATATAAATTAGAAGAAAAGATCAAAACATATGAAAAAGCTGCCATGCCACTTGCTAAAGATGTTTGTAGTTTTAAGGATGTTATCCGTTAATGATGCCTATTGTAGGAAAATATATCTATAAGACTCATACTAGGATGTTGATGGTATTGATGATGTCAATAGATAAGGCAATTGATATTTAGGTGTTGTTTTATATGATATTGATCAAGTTTTCATGATTCTTGCTTGAATATTTTTAAATTTTGATAGCTACTATGTTTGGTTTGATTGCTTTGTCAAAGGATGAAGGTGATGACAATTTGCTATGGATGGATAGTTTATTACAGATAAGTGATAACAAAAATGGGATTTTTGAGACTTTTTGGAATGTTTTTATGCTTTTGAGATTGCTTGAGGCTATTTTTGGTATTTTGATAGATTGGAAAAGGAACATTCAATGATGTACTTTATGTACCTTCCTTATCCAATAATCTCCTTTCCATTTATCATATTACACATAGTGGCAAAATAAAAATAGTTGAGTTCACATCACATTCTGTGATCATCAAAGATTTGTAGAGTAGAGATATCATTGCCATAGGTCATGCTGATCATGATTCCAGATTGTATTCCTTTTCTTCCTTTGGTTCTATCAACTTTGATGATGGTTTGGGTATAGATGAAACTAATACCTTCAACATGCATGAGGAGATAAAGTTTGGTTATTTAAACCTTGGAGTTCCATCCTCCTTATTGGTTCCTTCACCTCACATTGATATTAAATTTCCTTCATAATTTTCTTCTTTATTATTGAGTGTTCCTACATTGGTTTCTCATAATTTAGGGAAACAAGATATTCATAGGTGTGTTTCCACTGTAGTTGAAAGGGATGCGTACTTATATAACATATCAGACTTGTTTAATGAATCCCATTTACAGAGTTGTCAAGCACATTTGATGACAACCACATCAATGCCATTGTCAACACATCTACATCTTTGGTTTTTGTTCTACATCAACCTTCAAATGGAGCATTTGAGCAACTTTCAGAGATTTCACTATTGTATTTGGATTTTGTGCATCATTCAAATACTTTTATTCTTCTCACATGGGAAGATATTATGAACCTATCTACAACTCATCTTCTTCAATGAGGATGATTTTTTTTTGACATTCAGGGATCACATTCTCTATTCTCCTTCAAGCATCACTTAGCATTACAAGTTCTATGATCTTATGGGGTCTCCGTAGTCTCTCTTTCTCTCTTATGGGGGAATATTTCTTGTTCTTATGTGATAGAAGTAGTTCTTGGGGGGTCATCACGAGTCCTTATATCTTCTTCACTTGTACATTCCATTGAATTTGCACCATTCTCTTTTTTGGAGAGGGGTTTTTATTTCCCACTAGGTTTTTTCTCCTTTACTCCACTTTATGAGATATTTGTACATGAGTACATGTTAGCAATCAGATATGCACCCCATCAGATTTGCAAAGATCCTGACTATCTGTTGCAACATTGAAACTCTTTCCAGACGTGGGTGGTCTATGAGGAAAGAGAATCTCCAGAGCGAGCTGGTTCTCCGTATAATAATCCTATTCTAAAATCTTCAGGGAAAAGAGATAGAGAGGAACAAAACTTAAAATTTTATGATTTTGAAGTGACTTTTTAATATTGAATGATGAAAACTGACTATTCCGGACTTTCCTCACAAACAGTCCTCAAAAAAACTAACAATGATATCACAACCTCTCAAAAAAGGAAAATTACATAAATAGTTTACATGAAGGTTTATCCAAAACACAACATGCAACATGTACTTTGCACTTTCCTGCATCAAACCACAACCTAGGACATAACAAGGATCTCAAATTAAAAATCACAAGTATAACATCAACTGCATTGTAAATGGATACAAGATATGATAGATAGGAATGCTGTTCTTCTATTCACTATAGGAGTATGCCAAAAAAAAATCTCTCTGAGTACAAAAACAGATTCAGCTCAAAAATGTGTAAGAGCCAAAACAAAACTGAACTCCCTTAACCCTAAAATCTCTCCAAAGATATATGCTTCAAACCCTAATCCGAGCTCCCAAATAAAAGCTCAAGGAAAAGGCTCTAAAACAATGCAACAAGTTGGCACCAAAGTGGAAGGTCACACTTTTGCATGCATCAACTATCAAGCATCTAAAAAAAGCAAAAAACTGCTTTAAAAGAAAGAAAACAACCCTATTTCTCCAACTGAAGACCCAAATCCGACCAAGGAGAAAATTCAACCTTAACTGCTCAAAAATAGCAAGAAAAAAAAGCAATTTATAAAGCATTGCTTTGCTTCTGCTTTACAAGATGCAGTTTGTCTATTATTCCATTTACAAATACAAATTTTTAAAAGAAAACTCCTGCATGTAACTCCTTATAACTCCTTTTCAAAGCTTTGATTTTTCACAAATAATCATAAAAATAATACAACTCCTCCTTACAAATTTAATTGTTTTCTCAAAAAAAACAATTAAAAATAAAATAAAACTAGGCCCCACCCTTATCAATATTAATTGATTTCTTCCAACATCATTAAACACTAAGGACTTAGGCAAAAATTAAAACCTCCCCACAAGGCTCGACCTAGTAAACAAACCCAACCATATTAAGTATTACAATCAAACTTAATACTTTACAAACTATGCAAAAATACTCCAAGGGTCGAATTAGGGCACTTTGAGATGATGAACAAAACTTGAAGAAAAAACCCTAAATCCATCTTATTCGCACTTTGTGACTTTTGGAAGAAGGCTTTGCCTAGGAGATGCGCCACCACCAAGAGGCTATGGCTTCAGCTTGCAGAGGCTTTGAACTTCAAATTTCTCCTGTATTCTGGTCGACTCTTTCTTTTGGAACTATGGTAAATTGCTTTCGTGGTTTTCAATGGCATTTTGAATGGCAAGAAAGACCTCTTAAGGTCACGACTTCTCTTCTTCAATTCTGATTTCCTTGTCCATTTACTTTTGTGCTTTGTTTATGTATTCTACCTTGGCCGCCATGGGAGAGCTCGAACTTAGTTTGTGAGAGCTCTTAAGAGCTTGGCCGCGCCACCTCTACTCCTCTACAGGAAACACAAGGTAGGCTACTCCTCCATGTTTTCCCTCTCACACTAAAGATTAAGAGCTTTACTTATGCAGATAATGGTTTCTATCTTAAAAAAAATGCAGGCCTATTGATTGGCCGTGCCATGTTCATTCTTTTATTGGCTTATTTGCTTGTAAAATTTCTGTGCATCCTCTCCTTGACAGGCTGTGACATGTGTAGTTGATTGATGGCTTTAAATATGGAGAAAATCATACTCTATAGACTCCCATGACTATGCTGCTCTCCATTTTGTATAGAAACCCTAGCTGGGTATTCTGGAAAATACGTTGTTTTTGACTTACCTTAAAAAAACCCAAAATGGGTGAACTCCAAAATGATAGTAAATCGATACCTCTGTTTAAAACCCCATGTGGGTATCTCTGCATTTGAGTAAAATTCATTTTCGAGCAAAAAAATGTATGTGGGTTGTTGCTAAACTTTGAAAAGAACTTCCTCCATTTCTATTTTTTTGTCAAAACCCCAAATCAAGAATGAACTGTTTTGAAAGAAATGGTTAAAATCTGAATATGGGTATTTGCTACTTGTGAGAAAATGCATTTCTTAATGAAACCCCAATGTGGGTATTTCTATTTGTGAAGAATAGTAAGTTTTAAATTGCATTTTTATTGTATTTGAAACTTGAATCATGGGAACACTATATAAATCCCTGCATTCTGACAAAACCCCACCTGGGTGTATAGCATTTTGAGCATAACAACCTGCTGTTTCATAAACAAAAATATGTGTGTAACTTAAATCTTTGTAATCTCTCATTTTTTGATGAAAGCTTGAGACTCTCTACATATCTCCATGCATTTCAGGCTCCCTCTTTTTAAAAAAAATTATGGCAACAAACTCTTTAGAAATTTCATTGTTCTTGAGATAAACTCCATAATTTGCACTGTTTACTGTTGTTATTAAAGATAGGACACTGCTGTTCCAAAATAGAAAGTATGAAACAACACTTCAAGGAAAATAGTCTAAAAAAATAGGAAAACAACATTCAAAACAACAGCTTGACAGCATGGCAGAATGATAACTTTACTAGAACAAGCTGCCTGATTGGCGTTCCTTTGCATTTTCTATACTTCTATACGTTGATCCGATTACGTAGATTAAACCCACTGTTCACCTGTAGCTTTCAAAAACTCATTTACCTGATTGTTATGAATGTACAGTTGGTTTAATGATTTGATGGACAACTTGCTTTACCTTCTCAGTTGCACTTACTTTCTTGATGACTTATGATGACTGTAATTTCTCTCTCGGCCCTCTTGTGACATGAAAGGGAAACATGCTGGGCTCTACCCTTGTAGGAGCCCGTTTTTTCCCCACATGCTTGGTCTTCGAAGATAAACAGCTACATGAATTTTCCTATACCTGCACAAGAAACAAACATTGTTAGCATAAAAAACAAATAGATCATGTTTGTGTTGATGCCTCTCTTTTAGCTCATATCTCTGTTCTCTCTTTGATTGTTTCAATGCATGATCAGTAGCACATTATATTATCGTTGATGGTTCATATAGGTGTATTCATAGTTAGAGCCTCTGACATCTCTCTCTTCCTTCCTATAGGTCAATGGAGCTCGAAGAAAGACAAATGGTGCACCACTTCTGCGTCGGTCATCAACCAATCAGGCAATGATGATTATGCTTATACTTATGTGATTTTCCCTTATGCATCTTCCATAGTGTTGTGTGCTACTTGTGATGCACTATTACAGTCACATCCACGGCTTGTGTGGATTCTTGTTTCTATTCTTTCTGCTTTTCATTTGGAAAAGAAAAAATGCATTTTATGCAAATTTGTATCAGCATTTGTATTCTCGCAATCAAATGAAAAGTTGTAAATATGAATCACTTTATGAAATGAATGAAAGCATTTGAAAAGCTTTATTGTTTACTCAATTGACTGTGAACTATTGAATAAACAACTCTGAAATTTTGATTCCTCTTTCCAAAGCATAACTATTACTTAATGGACTAAACGAAGTGCAAAACAACACTCGAGCACATTCATAAATAACTGTATTTCACTTCTAGATATAACAGTATTTAAATCAGCTCCATTATTTGAGCTATAGAAAAATATTGGTAACAGTACCTAACATGGCCTAGAAGCTGAGACTCATCATTTGTGCAATAATTACTCCCTAAATTACACTTAATGGGGGATGTTAGTGTAAATAATGTCTTTATCCATCTAGATAATATATCACCTTTCTAGGATTGACCTATTCACACCTAGCTTAATTTTACTTAGGATTATTTTTCTTTTTGTCTCACTTCTTAACATTGAGACATGTGTCCTCATGAATCCTCATGACTTGAGATAACTATTGCATGTACACTTTCCACTTGCTCACCCACTTGTCAAGTGATCTCACAAGTGTCCCATCTTTGGAGAGGTAGTCAGAGTTTCACTCCCACCTTCTCACTTCCTCATCCTTGCCTATATATGCAAGGATTGATCATTGTATTTAAAAAACATTCATTTTATATTGATAGAATTACTATTGTGCATATTATATTCACTTGTGAAAGTTGCTTATGCTCTTAATCTTGTAATTGTCCAACAAAAACTTCATCAAAGATAATTTGCGGCTAGGTCCAAGTTTCGATCACATTCTAGACTTGGACGATTATTGGGTTGATTGTGTAGATGAATATGAAGTATGAAGGATAAGTTGGATGAGGCTAAATATGAGACATGTTATTATATTCAAATTAGATTGGGATATCCAAGGTATATATGATGATGAATTTGATCTGTTAGATTCAATTTTTATCAATCACATCCAAACTTAGTCCATTGTATCCATGGATTGGAGTATTAAGGAAAATGAAATTATTGAAGTAGATACTATATTGGTATTGAAAAGAACACAAGAATGGATGGAAAGGAAGGTTGTAGAGAAACAAAATATTCCTCCAAAGTCACGAAAAACTCAACTTCAAGAAAAAAGCAATCAAGTGCCTTCATCCTTAGGTGTATAGACATCTCCTACATAACGAGTATCATCAACGGGATAGGGAGGTAGTGATGGTGAGCCCCTGAAGATGATTCTAATAGAGATAACATATGGAGAAGATGCTCCAGAGCCCCCACAAAAAGATAAAGAAAAATAAGTGGTTGAAGAAGAAGAAGATATGGTTAATGTGTCCACTTCCCCTTCTCAGGAAAGTGCCCCCTCTTCCCCAAATATTATTCTCTTAGAGATACACACACTTCTCCTAGGGTAGGTCTTACTCCCCCTTCCTCTCTTGAAGGTAGGCCATCCGATACCCCTCTGTTGAGAAGAGTTTTACAATTTAATTCCCCTAGTTCTAGGTAAGTAGTCACACCCACTCCCACTTCATGGCTTGAACAAACCTTGTCTAAGAATAGGAAAACTATCCAAGTGAGTCTCCCAGATAAGGATCTTGTTGGCCAATTGATCTAGAGAACCCCAAAGCCCAAAAAAATTAAAACTAAATCTAAGCTACTTGAAGATGATAACACTATAAATATGTATATAGAAGTAGCTCATCCCTCTATGTAGAAGGAGGCAAGAAAAGATACTGCTAGTGATTTTAATATCACTAGAGTAAATCTAGGAATGCTATGAGAGGGCGATGTACACAATTTCCATGTGACAACAACAAGGTTGGTGGAGAGGACAACCAAAGACGAGAAGAGCAAGGATGAATTGGAGAACCAAGTAAAGCTTCTTTGTTATTTCTTTAAATCCGTGCTTGATATAAATCCGCAAACAATCACTCAGGCTAAGGGTAATTTTGACACAACATCCTCTATGGGGAAAGAAGTGATAAGTAAAATAAAAAACTATAAAGCTTTTGGGAAAGGTATAAAGGAGTAGGCTACTGATATTTTGAACAAAGGGAACAAATTTATTGCTAATATGAAAAAGGTGTGTAGAGACATGAATGCCCTAAAGTTTGATATTGATAAAGATGTCATCTTAGCTAAACATGAGGAGGCTATTTGGACAAATACTAATGGTGACTTCAAGGGGATGGTGGAATTGGTCCCTAACAGGTTGGTTAGTGAAAATATCCTCCTGAATGTTGTAGACAATAGATGTGTCATGTGTAAGAGGAGTATAGAATGGGAACTCTTCATTATCAAATATAGCATAATATAATTTTACAAAGTATTAAATGAATGCAACACTATTAGGGATGAAATTCAAAAGAACCTCTTAGGTATTGACATCCACCTTAAAAAGGAAGGCATCATTGAGGATGAGGATAAATAATCATTGAAGGGGAGTTTCAAAGGGATAATTGATAGCATCTATGTCAAGTAATAGTTTAATGTTGAAAGCCTAAGGAAGCTCAGTGGCATTGACCTAGCTTTGTTCCAGTTTGTTGGGCTTGCTACAACTTACTTGAGAAAACATGAGGCGGGTAAAGCAAACAAATCTCTTTGGAAACTCATAGCTAAAAATGTCATCATCCCTCAACATGGAGATATGCCACTTGTAAGGGATTACTACACATACCAAGCTAGGAACGCCATGTCAACATCCTAGTTGGCCAAAGGAGTGACTAATGAAGCGTCACCCCAAAAATGATACATTTCAATTATCTTTTATAAGCGTTATGTTTTAAATTTAAAGAATTTATTTAATATTGGGCAATTATTATAAAAGAAGTGGTTACACCAACTTGGTATTTATGTAATTAAGTCAAACTTGAATCTTTCTTAACAACACCACAATTTTGATATAGCAATTAAATATTTAAAAGATTTACATCTATGTGCATTCAGTAATGTAATTTAGATGGAATTTTATTTATTTGAATCTATGTGTTTAATTAATTCCTAGAGTTGTATCATTTCTGTGTGGATGAATAACTATTTCATTTGGATGATTAATTTTAGTTAAGTTGTTATATTGAGTTGATATTTTAATTTAGTTATGTTGTATGTTATGTTGGTTTGTGTACTGTTAGTTATATTGTTCTTATATTCATTATATTAGATGTTTGAAAGTTTTTGAGCATTGAAGATGCACGCCTTTCCCACTTTCTAGTAAAAAGAACACAACATTTTAAATTTATGTTTTCAAGATTTTCAAGATAAATTAAGAGGAAGATAACCAATGAAATGGTGATCTCTCCAATTTTTTATTGATAATTTGTCTTCATTTTGGGCAATAAGGAGTCATATTAAGTTATCTTTCAAGAAGAAAAATCTGTCAAACAAAACTTTGAAAAATGAATTGTCATCCATTTTTCTCATAATCATTTAGTTGTGTCTTTGATTGTCACAATTGTCCTTTATTGTGGTGCAATTGTTCTATAATGTGGAAAAATTGTTTTATCATTTATATTGCTTGTTGTCACTAGATTTTACAGTCCTAAAATAGTTTTACAACAAATAAAACTAATACTTGTTAGCATACACAAAGAAAAGCCTAAGATTTGATCATCCACCATATTTATTTTCCATTCTTCACATACATAGGTTTATTTCTTAAGTCAGATCTGATTCACTAAGTTTGCATAGATCTTACATTCACCTCATCTCTAGTCTGATAGTTTTATTAGAGGTTTATCTTCTCTACGTAAAAGATCAAATTAGCTTATCTATGGTTAGATTTGGTTTTGAACTCACAAGTCTAGTTTAAAATTCAATATATATCTATCAAAATTTCACTCATACCATCCAAAGATCTAGATACACTCTTTGAACCTTTTCCATTCCATCATTCAAATCACCTAACAACACATCCAAGTTAAAAGGTCATAAAATATCTTATATACTAGTAGAAAAAAGGTCCCAAACTAAGAGGAAAATGTAATGTCGAAAAGAATCTGACATGATACCCACAAACATAGACCCTTTCCTTGAAACACTAGGAAAATTCACAAACATGTTTGTAGAAAGAGGTTTATGAAACACTGCCCCCATTGAGTCCTAAGAATAATCTCAACATTGGTGGATTAGTAAAAGACGTAACACTTGAGGATTTGGCTAAAGCCCAATAAGATCCTAATTCTATGAAATTGGTAGACTTAATTTTAACAACCAATCATGACTAGTACTTCTTATAAATTGCATAATAGGAGGCTAAATTTCCCCCAATATTTGACATGACACTTATCCAAGATGTCACCAATAATATTCCATTCTTGACCTTGGGGGAAACTAGTTCCAATAACATCATACCACCTTCATGTCAGAAAATAACAACCTTACCGTTCAGTCTCCTAACAAAATTCCCATTTATTCTTTACATTCTCCTAATGTTACATCTCAAAAAATTATTACCCCCATCCCACAAATAATTATACCCACTAACTTTACACAAGTATCAATACCTCCCATACACACTCAAGCTCCCACCTACACCATGTAAATAACCAATCCACTATACAACACAACATATAGTAATACTATTGCTCCCACCTCATTAATTAATCCACAAAAATTATCACAACCACCATAATTTTACTTGAGCACCCTCACCTAACTTGAATAGAAATGCAAACATTGTTTAAAATCAAAATGATATTACCAATCTTCTATATCAACATACTATTCCACTTAATAACTCTAACATCTCCACTCCCATGATAAACATGTAAGCACCTCCACATACACCACATAATTCTCAACCACTTACATCTAATATCCATACTTACATACCCAAAAATTATAACATCACCCATCAAAATTACAATACCACAACATAAAATCTGTAAACGCTAGAGGACATATGTCCCTATCCTTTAGACATGACCCTACCCATGCCACCTTTTCTGTATAATTTCGAGATACCACAATTTGACAAGTACAAAGGAGAAGGAGACCCTCAGAAACACATTAGATAATTCTATGTAGCTTTGTTAGAGGTGGTTCATAATGATACTTAGCTTATGCACCTCTTCCCAAGAAGCTTAGCATGGAAATCCATGTAATGGTTTTCTTGACTACTAACTGACATTAGGACTTTGAATGAACTGGATAAAAAACTTATCTAACATTTCTCCTACAATGTAGAACATGAAGCCTCAACGATGAATCTATGTAATACAAAGCAAAAAGGTGGAGAAAACTTTTCCTTCTTCTTACGAATATGGAGAAGCTTGGATAATAGGTGGTTGTGCCAAATTCTTAAGAAACAGTTGGTCCAAATATTCATTCAGAGTATATGAACACAAAAATAGGATTCAATCTAAAAGCACAATGCTCTAATAATTTTGATGAGGTCATTGAGAAATGAATTAGTATGGAAAAATCTCTTATTACCAAAGGAGTCATCAAAATATGAAAAGATAACAAATACTATCCAAGTTCCTCAAATGAAAAATCTCATTTTTAGAAAAAGAGTAAAAATGTGGTCAACGATGGTGTAGTCGATGCCAAAATGGCTCAACATTCTCAACCAACCTTATGCTTACATACATCACCCAATGTTTAGACCTTAGAAAATGTTCAATATAATCTACAGAGAGGGCCTCCTAGATAAAACAACAACCCATAATATAAGTATACTCCTTCGGGAGAGCCCATCGAGTTAGTACTATAAAAACTAGTCCAGTTGAAAATTTAGTCACACTCCTAGATATTAGGTATTAGGAACCCCAAGTCAAGCCCACATGGTGGAAGGACACAAATTACCATGAGTACCATAGGGATGAAGGACATAACTCCAAATTGTTTGAAGCCAAAAAATCTCATTCAAGATTTAATTGATCAAGGCAACATCACTATTGAATATAATCCCGAGAATTCATCTCAAAATAATCACATCAATAATATCAATAGCTCACATAATGATAAATTACACATATATCAAGATAATTTTCTTGAGCATGATCAAGCCCATCCATCTATATCTAGCAATGGTTCATCCCAAAATAATTGCATTAGTCATGACCATAACATATCCACCTTAATTGATTTCCTAATAGGTCATCTTGAAGAAGCTTACCCACAAGAAGCCCCCATCTCTCCTTTCATTTCTTCATCCTCTACAACTTTGCAACATCAATCAACATTATCCAATAATAACACCTTTCAATATATTGCCCAAGGGATATCCATGATAGATAATCCACTATTTGATACAAGTCTAACTTATGATCAAGAAATCCTAGATCAAATACCATCATGCATCCCATTGCCCATCATGCCCACTCCAGATATTCCTATTCAAATTCCATTACCACCATGCCAACATACTAAGGCTACCAAAGAGTCCTTTATTTCTACCATATTAAATATAACCAAAGCATAAAGGAGAAAGCCTTGAAATGATTCAAGATCAAGTTACCAAAACCCTCCAATCTCATCTTATCATTGATCAAGATCACATTCCTCTCAAATTTTACGATGATCCCTTCATCCATATCCATTCCATTTGATGAGTGTCGCTGCAATCCTCATCATTTAACTATAAATGTCAATCCAGGGCGGTGTCCATGGCAATATGCAATAGGGAGAAAAAATCATTTGAATGACATGTTTTTTCTACAAGCATAATTGAAAGACAATGCATGAAAGAAATTGCTAAAATCAAATCAAATCTAAGAGCTTGTAAATGGAATGCTTGAATCAAATCTATCCTAAAAAACTTGTAAAAAAGAATACTGAAAATGTAAAGAGCTAGAAATGAAATGACTACTAAGAAATAAAACTACAAACAAAGAGATTGCTGCTAAAATATTGAACTATATTGTTTTATAAAACTCTCCCCCCATTTGATTTCTTGATTACAATGAATTTATAGAATTCTTGTCTTCAACTAATATAAAAGATAAGCTTTATGATTGTGCAACCACTTGCTAGAAAATATGAACATGTGTTAAGGGAAAAAGATAGGTCTTTCTTCATCTTGTTGAGTCAATCTTCTTTGGTCGTCCAAAACAAACATGCCTATTTTGCAGCCCCTAAACAAGCTCCAAAAAAACATTTGATTGCTGAAAAAGTCCTATCTTCCCCTTGTGTATAATTAAAACTCATAAAACAACTCCTAGATGCTTGCAAAACGGTTCGAACTACCCAAAATTGTCTGTTAGATATTCTTCATTTGTTTGCACAACCCAACAACTTGCCTTAATTCTTGGAACTGTCTCTTAGATTCTCTCAACTTCTTTCCAAGTCACTCCAATCTATTTTATTGCTCACAACTGCTGCTTTTACAAATTCTGGAAAAGTTCCGGAGCAACCCACAAATTTTGGAACAACTTCAAGTGTTGTCCCATAACTTTTGGAGCAACTCTCCACAAATTTCGGAGCAACAAATTCTGGTGAATTTTTCTCTCAAACCAAAAACTGGGTTTTCGTGAAATTCAATGGGTTTTGTCACCATATTTTCTTTGAATTTCAAACCAAAAATATCCAAAACCCAGATCATAATTTGCAAGAATGATGAAATATTTGACTGCTGCAACTAAAAATATCTTATTTTCATCATCATGCTCAGTCTTGATAACTTCATAATTAAGCAAAATATACATTTTTATATGGTTAAAAGATGAGTCATTATTTTGTCTCATCACCATCCATGATCCTAAAACTAAATTTTATGCCATCAAAATTCCAATAACCTCCATTTCCACATACGAGACACTTGCTTCCATTGGGTACATAGATTATCTCCCCCTTGTTCATCCAAAACAAGAGTCATTTTATCTAGAAATATTTAAAAATAGGGAAGCTATAAATGAGGTCACGAGACTCCATGAGGATATCTAAAAAAATAATGAAGAAACAAGTATTAAGATGGAGAAATCACCAATATTCTATCAACTTGGATCACTCACTTTTGTCAAATCCAAGTTTCTTACTGATGAGAAGATAACCACCATTTATGATTCCCAACAACATAAAGAAGAATTAGCATATTGTTACCAAAATAACACATATCTATTTGCAAACAAAATTTTTCAAAGCATGTAGTATAAAGGAAAATGTTTGGGCCTACATGAACAAGGTATTTTGGAGCCAATACAATTTTGTGACAATCCTAAATATCAAGGACTTGGTTATTCATCGATCAAGAACTTTAAGGATGTTAGTGATACCTCCATGATATTGGGGGCAACTTCATCTAATGCAAACATCAAAATAGGGGCCATGAATAGTTCTTGCAATAAGGTTGTTGCCAACACTCCTCCAATCTACATCTTAGATTAATCCACTAAAATTGGGACCATCGAAAGAAAAATATTTACAAAGAAAAAGATCAATGTCAAGCTTTTGAAGCTAATAAATCCAAAATTGAAAGTGGACATATAAAGTCAAAATGGATCCCAAATCAAATTGGACCATGTAAGACATCCAATCCAAATGAAAATCTATGTCAATGAAACTATGGAGTCACCTCAAACAAGGCCTTCCATAAATCAAAATTGTCCCCCTCCTTAAAATAAACCTCAATACCAACAAGCAAAGTGTATAAAACCATTGGTCCCAAACACACTCAAAATATTACATCCACACACCATTGTCCACCATTACCAGTTTGGAAAATAAAAACTCCTACATCCAAACTACCAAGTAATTAATCCATATCTCACATCCCCCACCAAAATCCAATATCTCACCTAAAATCCAAAAAATCCTAATCGCAAATTCACTGTGTCTTGGTAAAAACACTTTATCATAAGGACTCTAATGGTACTCTATCATGATGTGTGCATTTAGATAAATCCAACTCTAGTATCAACAAGGATCAAAATAACATCCATGGTCTATATACAAGTGCCCTTATCTTGGAAAAGAAAATCCTTAAGGCAAGACATTATTGGCACATGATGACATAAACATCTCCATCAACACCACCAAGTGGTACCATATAGTTGATGATCATTCAAAAATAAAAAAAGTAAAGAAATAATTCATCTAATAGTGAAAACCATTCTTATGGTACTTTGGACAAGGACCATGATAAAAACCCATTCATGGGCATCATGCATGTAATGCCCCGCCTCGTAACCGTAGAGGAGGTTGCACCAACTATGAAAGCGTACAATTTAAAACAAATAAAATTCCATAACATGTAATAATCAAAAACTTAATTTCTAAAATCTTTTCCCAACCCCATAATATCCTCTATGCTTCTTCCGTGAAGAAGCTTCTCATTTCTTCCCATTGCAGCCAAGAATTTCTTTGTGAATAAATTTTCCCAACAACCCTCATAAATATTTTTCAACACATGTTGAAAGAAAAATATCTTTCAAACCCAAATTGCACCAAATCCTCAAGATATTTTAAAAATTAAAACATTTAATAATTTCAAAAATACTTAGCATTTCTAATTTAACTTAATTTAGCTAATTTAATTAATTAAAAAAATAATATAATCCTAAGATTAAATTATTTTACCAATTAGGACAACACAGACGTTGGCTCATGCATGGTGTACAGGTCTGGTAAACGACACCAGGAAGGACACCACCGTGAACACCACCGAGAAGGACATCCAAAAAAATGCCCTTTCACATGCATGCGCTTGTAAAAGTGCTAATTTTTTTTTTTTAAAAGAAACAAAAAATATCGTTGGGCAAGGAATACTAGATCTGAAAACTACAACTAGAACCTCTCAAATTAGTCGAAGAATCCCAAATTTCTTCTGTCAAACCCTTGCTCCCTTTTTTTTCTTCAAACATGAACAAGCTACAGCAGATCCAACTCTGATACCATGTAAGATTTGATGAAAAACAAATCTATTAAGCCCAATAAACTTGCATGTAAAAACCTATCACAAGGAAGAAATCTGTAGGAAACAAACAAGGGTTTTGCTCTGACAATATGAAATTTTATTATTAGTGAAAAGAATTGAGTAAAAATATACAAAGGATCAATCCTTATAGAAGGAGATCGTAAAACCTAAATAGGAAACCCTAATAGGTAAATAGGCATTTAATAATTAGATTTAATTATTAAATGACTAATGCAAGTGCATAAAGGGAAATCTTAAGAGGTAGTAAAGTTAATTCTTTACTCTAACAACGTATACTTGTTCTGAAGGAAACTAATAAGAAAATTATCCTCAGTAGGCTCCTCCATATCTAAGGCTTTATCAATTGTTAGGATTGGTAATGACTCATCCAAGTCGCTATCAATCCAAATGGGGTCCTCTATTTCCAACAAAGGTTGTGCTGGCGGGTATAGAGTCAGTTGTTTCTTGTGCTCGCCATTAGAAATGACCATGTTCCCTGATCGACAATTGATAAATGCATTTGCGGCTACTAACCAAGGGCGTCCCAAAATCAGGGGGTATCCCCCCAGCTTAATTTTTGGCTACAAAATCACAAAGTTAGTTGGGTATTCCCATGAATCGATAGAAAGGATTACATCTTCAATCACACCTTCAGGTTTGACCAAAGATCGATTTGCCATTTGAAGGACTGTAGGAGTAGGCCTAAGTCCTTATAATGATAATCTTTCTTTTGTTTCATTTGTCATTACATTAATTGCAGCACCCAAATCTACAAGGGTATTAGGAATACTTACTTTACCAATGGTTACCTTAATGACCAGACTCCCTGGATTAGAATACTTTGGAATGGTGATGTTTCCAAGCATCAGGTCTACCAATTGTCTAATGACTTGAATAGTTTTCGGGTCTTGCTTCTTTCTCTGCTTCCAGGTACATAGTTCATGAATTTATTTTGTATAGACGAGAACATATTTGATGACCTGCAACAAAGGAATCTTAATGTTAACGTTGCACAACTCATTAACAAAATCGAACTCAGGTTGAGAATCCTCCCTTTGTATTGGTGTAGATTGGGATCTTTTAGGAAAGGGGGGTTCTCTGGCTGGCTCAGTTTCTAACTCCTCATTGATTTCTGTAATGGTGGGTCCTTGAAGAGCCTTCCCTGATCTTAACTGAACTCCAACTATTTCTAATGTATTTACGAGATAGGTGGAGTAACTTGTTGGTTAATTATTATATACTGGTTGGGTGGCCTTATTATTGGGGTTGGGGTTGGGTTGGGCTGGCATTGATGTAGGTCTTGGTGGCTGTGTTGGATTGAGGGGTACGGTGACAGATGATGGAAAGGCTGGGAATTGTGGCTGTTGGTATGGGTTAATCATAGGAGAAGACATAAATTGTGATTGTTTGGGGAATGGTTGTTGTTGGTATGTAGATGGTTGTGGTGATTGTGGCCTCCATGCTTGTTGCCATGACTGTGGAGTATACTGATATTGCAACATCCATTGAGGATATGGGGTTTTTGCCAACCCCCATACCATCCTATTTGATAAGAGTTGGGTTGGCTTGGTCCAGGGGCAAGATAATCGTTCATCATGTTAGGGTGCATTGCTCGGGATGGAAAGGGTCGCCTAGGGGCCATATAATAGACAGGTTCTTCAGAATATTCCATTTCAGGTACTCCTATAGGAAGAGGCCTCAAGGTAGAGCTCTTACTGAGTTCTTCTAAAGAGGAGATGTTTGTCCTATTGTATGGGCAATCCTCACTACCGTGCCTTTTTCGACACGTTGGAAAAAACACGGCTACAACCTTTTCAGATTCTTCTTTTTTCCTATGGGTGTAAAGAGTGTCTATTTTTTCCCCATATGACTCAACAAATCTATTTTAAGATCCTCAAGTAAATTGCCTACTTCCCTTTTTGTGATACCTGTCACATTGCTTGCGGTATAAGGCTCACTTGGATAGCTCCTTCCCGAACATTGTGACCTTGAATAGTTCTTGCAAATATCATAAATATCATCAAATTCTATTTTAGAGATATTCCCTTTTCCTATTAAATTTAGTGCTTCCATAACATCATCTCTTATCCCTCTGAGAAATAACATTTTAATGGTATCATCATTTAGTCCCTCCTGACAAGACCAATGAAGACTAAACATAAAACGCTCAAGGTAGTCTTCTACAAAATCATCTTCCTTTTGAGTCGTGCGGAAGATCTCATCCCAAACCTCCTTTGTCTTGTAGTATTCTTGGTACTTTTTCAAGAATAGCTCCTTCAAGACCATCCATGTTCTAATATTTCGAAGGTTCATAAACCACCGTAGGGCAACATCCTTTAATGTAGCCGGAAACAGTTTGAGTTTTTGTGCATCATTTTGGTAGTCATAATTGTGACATAATACATCAAATTCAAATAAAAACATGTTAGGATCCTCCATTGAAAGACCACGAAAAATGGGCAAAGCAGAATGAGGAATATTTTTCATAGGGGCATCTCTTCCAGGATCTGTGATTGGGAACTCAAAAGTGACTGGATTATTGTTAGCCAATGCCCTATTGTAATTGTTGTGAGTGTTGTTGTTGTTGTTGTTATTATTTTTGTTATTGTTGTTGGGATCCATGACTTCTAATTCCTACAGAGTAAAATATGTTTTAAATGGCTTGTGGCTTTCTTCGAAAAATGGACCAACTTGATCCCTGTAAGACCCTTGGAAAAATTGTTCAATTTTTTTGTGTAATATATCAGAAGAGCTTGGTTGGGTATTTGCGGGTGTTTGAACAATGGTGGTCTCAATAGCACACTTCTCAAGATCAGGTTTGGGTGATTCTAGTGATGGAAACTTACTTTAGTTTCTCTTGAGTCAAGCTACTTGTCTCAATGGGTGATTTTGACTTATCTTGCAATTCTTCAGGTTGTGGGCTCTCAATGGATGGTACTAATTTATTTTTGGATTTTTCGGGTTGTGAACTACTTCCCTTTTCTTTTCTAATGAATCTTCCTCTACTATCCCTATTACGATTAATGCACCTAAATGAGCTATGAAAAAGCAAACCAAGGGTAATTATCCAAACCTAATTTATTTTTCCAAGAGCCGTTTTGCCTGCTCGCTGGTACTCTTTCCTCTGCGGTTACAACATGCCTTCTTCATTGTTTCTCATGCTTCGTCTGGTAGACCTCCACCTTTTCAGTCATCGTACTCCACCTTGACGCTGTTCTCGTCCTTTCTTTTCCACGCGACGTTCTTTGGTTGGTTGCTTCTATTCGGCTTCATCATGCTTGTACTTCCCGCGCTGCACTCTTCCGCCCTATCATTGCCGTGGGCTAGCATCGGAATCAGTACCATCTTCAACACACGTGTTGCCAATTCTATATATCAATGGTCATCGGTATCGGTATTTCATGTTTCTTTCCTTTTCTTTAAATATCATTTGTTCATTTATTGATGGTGATGTTACCCATAGATGGGTAACTTGCTAAAATGGGGGGAAGTGTCACATCTGCCATCCTGTCTTGTATTTTTCATAAAAAAAAGGTCCCATTGTATCTACATTCATTGATTTCCAATATGATTTATCATAAATAGCAACTCCTTCTTAATATCACCCGTAATCATTATTATTCACTTGTAAATAATAAATTAGAAAACTCCATTTTTTTAACCACTTCCCATTACCCATTCTTATCGCCTACACAACACTACCAATTAAAGTTATCCTATTCCTAGTAATAGTTATTTCTACAAAACTATTTTTACTCTTTACCGGGTTTGAACTGTGAACTGTTTGGATTGCACCTCTTGGTAAGGATATGGTAGGAGAACACAGACACCACTACGAGCCAACGACTGTGGATGATTTAAGGACTCCTATGATGTCTGAAGCCTATAAGATATTCAATCAAGCAGGATGGGATGTGTATTTCAAGAGAATGCGGGGGTATGATGAGAAACTGGCTCGTGAGTTCGTGGCAACTTGCAACACTACGCGGGCACGAGTCCATGGGCTAGCAATTCCTATCTCAGTAGAAAGTATAGAAAATGTCATGGGATTGCCATTGACAGGAGAACATTATTTTCCTAAAAATTCTGGGCTCGAAAAAGACCTCAAATCCCTCCGTAAGAAGTTCCTGACACGTGGAGAATCGGTCAAAATAGTATCAAGTCAGGGCACAAATTTATCTTCACTCCCCGCTGCATGGAACGATGTGGCAAAACTTGTTATCCAGTATTTGACTTGTGAAGGGAGGTATGTATATGTTTATGTAAAGCAATTCCGAATGATGATACATTTGAGATGGGGTGCATTTGTCAATATTCCTTTCTTTCTATATTCGTCCATAATGAAAAGGCATAAAGCAGTTCAGAAGGGTAGTGAGAATTCATTGGCACATCATGGGTTGATTAAAATATTAATCGTAAGGGAATTAAAAATAATTTCACCTCCTAGGGACTGGGACTCCTTTTTTGTAGATGAAACCCCTAAGAATTCCATTGAAAATGCCCTCTCTAATTTAGAACACTCTACCGAAGAAGATTCCTAGAGTAAAGGAAAGTCTACTGACACCCTAGAGGAGGAAGAGCCTGGTCAGGAAAGTTTAGAAGGTAATAAATGCACCAAGGGTCTTGAGCTTGAAGCTCTTCTTGATAGTAATAAGAAAGGAAAAACACAAACCCTAGGGTCAAGCGGTAAAAAGGCTAAGGGTTCCAGTGTCAAACAACCTAAACTTAAGGTTACCGAAATCTCCACACCTGGCTCTAGGGTTGAAAAGAAGCGGCGTAGTAGGACTACCCCAATTGTTGTTTTAGAGGAAAAACAATTGTCACCTGATTTCGTAGACAAGTTAGCCAACCTGACTAATGTAGCTAGTGGCTTAGGGTCGCAGACAATTGAGGATGTTGGGGATTTGAAAATAGTGGCAACAGTCTCCTGAAAGACTAAAAGAACAAAAGCTGCTGCTAGGGAGTTGAGAAGAAGTAAGAGAAAGAAGCAGCAAATGACAAATCTTGAGGATCCCTCACAACACCAAGAGGAACTCGAGCAAACTTTCAAGATTCCACCTCAAAATTCTCCTATTTTAGGGGAGGAACTTGAGCAAAACTTCGAGGTGCTGCCCCAACATTCCCCTGTCTCAATGAAGATGCCATGCAGTCAAGAAGAAATTTTTGCAAGGGATGTTGTTTAGGCCGAGTCTTCCTCGGCCAAAAGTGATAATGATCTTGACAATCCTGGGGATCACACGCCACATGAAACTACCCAAGAAGAAGAGCATCAAGTAGAAGAAAGAGTAGGGTCTAAAGTGGATATGAAGAGTCAGGAATAAGGGAATATTGAAACCCATCACTAGGAACAACAAGACGAACAAGAGCCATAGGCAAAAGAAGAGTATGAAGAAGAACATCCCCTGCTCACCAATGATGACATTCATAGCCTGCAGAATCTGGTGACTAAGCTAACTGAGGAGAATGACACTCTACAGAAGCAAGTTGAAATGACTGAGTCACTCAACTTGTCACAAGAAATTGAAATCAGTCAATTGAAGGTAGAACTTGAGAAAGCACAGGCCCCTAAGACATCGGTGGTAACTATCCAGGAGCATGAAAAATAGTTGCAGGAACTTCACCAATTATGTGTCATAGAGGTCACAAGTACCTTGCAGAAACTTGCCCCTTCTCTCTCCGGTTTGTATTCTACACTCTCTTTGCATGAGGACATGCAAAGTCTTTAGCTGGGGGGAAATGACGAGGGAAAAATGTGCCATTCTTGTACCTCTTATTTGTGACAAACCTTGTCATCTTTCTTAGTGTCTCCTGTCATTCCTGTCACTTTTCATTAATGAACATAAGGTATTTTATGAAATAGAAAAAAAGGTTAAAACTAGTGAAAATATCAATTTTGCTGACTGTTGCTAACTATCTTTTTGATTCTGGTAACATGAAGTGTTTAATAATTGACAACGCACATGAAGGATATCGGTGGAAGGAAGACTGAACTGCTGAAGTTATATTGTCATTTTGGCTTTACTCATCGAAGATTAGTCATTCTGTTTTAGGTTGTTATGCTGTTCTTGGAAAACTTTCAAAAGACTTTAAAACTATTTTTGATTATCCTTTAGAGGTTGTTGGCTGAAAGCCACTAACAACCAAAGCATTTATCGATTACATTTGAAAGACTGTTAGACGTATCGATAGCTGCAATATGTATATATGTGTGTACGCTGAAACTGGATAGATATACACAATTAAAAAGCAGAACCGTGGTGATTTTCTATATACTCTATTTGTGTTGTTTGGATGAATGGAAGCGATAGTAGAATAATTATGTGAACGTGAGTTTTATCATCCAATAACCGGCGAAGGCAGGGCCCACTTCCTCGATTGATTGGTGATTATTGCATTAACATTATGTGTGTGGTAATGTATGCTTTGAATTTATAAGTTGTTTGATTATTTCATTACTATATTGTTGTTTAAATCTTTTTTGTGTGATTCATTTCCATGAAGCTATTAATTGGTATTGAGTTGTCAAATTCTTATGAGTACAATCTGTATTTATTCAATAGCTTTCTTCTAGTATATGTAGATAATTAAAACATTCGTTACAGAGCAGTTTGATATCAGTTAATGGGATTGTTCTGAATTAAAAGATTTATCGAGTAGTGTTGAAGGTTTATTTTCAGTAGTTCAACTTTAACTTTGTTAACATTATTTTTAATTAGATTTCTATTTTGTCATAGATAACTTTACTACTCTTCTTTTATGTGCCAGTAACCCGTTTTCTGTGCAGAACTATTTCTTCACAGGTTCCTGTCACACTTGTGACAAGAAGTCTATTAATCTGAATTCTGCCCATAAGCAAATTATATTAGGTTGCATCCATCAGCCCTTGATTTATTAATTGTAGCTCTTCGACATATTGCCACAACACAGTTCAAAAGCCTACGTTCATGGATTGACACTTTAGGATGAACTGGAGAAGCCATTTCCCAAAAGTACATCAAACCCAATTTAAAAGAGTAATTCAGAAACAACAGTTTTATCCAATCACATACCTTGGTGTACATATATCTATTTTCTACAATAAGCTCTATGATTGATAAAAAACAAAAAATAGAAAGCACACTACCTATCAATACCTATCCACATCAATCTATTTCCATTCATCTATCTCATTTCTATCAATTTGATCTCATTCATTATCATCCAATTATGTGATATAAATCAACAATAACCATCTCATCACTATCTTCCACCATATTAACCCACAATATCATTATCTCCTCTCACCCACCTTCCTCCTCATCCATATCTTTCTTATCCTACTTTGTCCATTTTCTTCACCTCTATCACATCTATGCAACCCTTTTCGAGAGTCTGACCTAACAACTTCATTTTTATGTCAACCTCCCAAGGGGCATCCTACCTTCATTTCTTCGTTTCTTCAACTAGGGTATGCCATCACAATTCTTTCATACTTTATTTGAAACAACTTATTAAAATATATTTTCTCAAAGAGGGGAAAAATGTAGACACTTAAATTTTACTAACACAATTCTTTCGAATCATTTTCTATCATCTAGCATAATCAATTTATCTTGAACATTTAATTAAATAATTTCATTATTTGATTAAATTAATAATTATTTCCCCTTCATTTTGATAGTTAAATGCTTTTTAATTATTCTAATTTCAATTTTTTCTTCATCTCCACTTTAATTAAATAATTTCAAATAATTTAATTAAATTATTTTTCATCACTTTTCATCTATATTGATTAAATAATTAACATTATTTAATTGATTTACTAATTATTCTTCTTTCCTAAAGTTTAATTAAATAATTTGAAATTATTTAATTAATTAATTTTCCATTTCCTACTTCTCAAATTAAAAAAAATATTTTTAATTATTTAATTTATCCAATTATTTCTCAACAATATCTTCTCCTTCAATAAATAAATGGTTAATTAATTAATTAATTAAATTATTTGTTAATTACCCATGCATCATTAGTTGACTGAGACTTACGTTAGTCCACTCCCACTCACTTTGAGTTCACTAAGCAATCAATTTTATCTACTCACAGTTAGTCACACTCATCTCTCCAATAAATTCTCTTAATTGACCCATACGATCAATTAGATAAAATGAAGAGATTAGTTAACTCCTTATCAATATCAAGAAATTTATAAAACAAACCTATCATTCATCAACTCTTTATCTATGATTATTGCAAACTATACTTGTATTATTAGCACTTTATGCTATTGTGCTACCAAAAATCAAAGAGCAAAGTGCTATTACACTTTTCTCAGAGGTGCAAAGAGGAGAACAATGTAGCTCAACAAAGGGATCACACAAGATTATATATATGCTCTATGTCATTTACTTGATGTTTTATTAGTGTGATCTTTTATTGAATTTGATTATGAATTATTGTTGCATTTTGTTTATTCTTTGATTTTATGATCATTTTCTAGGTCATACAAGTATGTACATTTTTTTTTTGCATATTGGGTAGTGTTCTTGCGCTCATTTTTTATTGAGTATGCATATGCTCTTTTTCATCTAAGTTAGTTAGTAGAATACATATCAATTAAATTTATTTGTTGATGTATTAGAGTGTGATATCACCACACTACATTATTGATCACATATGGCTTAGTCCATTGGGATTGGTGTCTTTAACTAGCATATATACTTTTAATAAATCTATATAAAATACATCTAGAGATATATTTCTCTAGATGTCTATTTTTTAATTTATATGCATATATGAATCGTAACCTTAATATTAATTAAATATCTTATTAAATAATCCATATATAATGTTGAAGTGTATATCTTTTATTACATTATTTAACATAAGATTGATATGAATAAAACTCATTTTTAAAAATAATAAAAATTATCAAAATAATATGAATAATGAATAATATAAAATATAAATATAAATAATAGAAATATTAATTTATATAAATATAAATATACATAACATAAATATAGTATTTAGTAAATAGTATATAATATAATATTATATAATATAATCTAATATATTATAAATAAAATTAGCTCATCATATAGATTGTTGTGAGTATTCATGCATAGGTGAAATAGTAAAATATATATTTATATTATGTTTAAATAATTTTTTTTAATATGATTGCTTTATTATTTAATTAGATATAAATTATCAAAATTTATATTATATTTTAATTATTTAATATAATTATTAAATTAATTTAATTATGTTTCAAATTATATAAATCTAATTATTTTAAGTTTGAATATTAAAATTTATGTTATATTATATTTGTTATTATCATTACATGATTAATATTTGAATTTAATTATTTATGAAAAAATCATTTATTTAAATTTATATTATATTATATATAATACTATAGATAGTGTAGATATGATAAGCTAGTAAATGTAAACAAAGCTTTTCTAACTTATATTATAATCTATATATTAACTAACCAAAGTTTGTTATTATTATTTTTATATAATTAATTAATTATTTAATTAAAAAATAATTAAAATTTATATTATAATTATTATATAAATTTAATTATTTAATTAAAAATTCAAATAGTAAAATTTATATTATTTTATGTTTAAATAATTATATTTTTTTGTTTCTTACAGTTATGTTTAAAAAGAGCTTGTATTTTATAAAATTGTTAATTGATTTGTGATCCTTAGTGGATTGTCAGAATCACACCTATGGCTAGTACAAATCTATCTTATAGGAGGTAAATTATTCATGAGTAAAATATTACACTAAAGAAGATATCAGATCAAGACAATTGTAGCAATAAATTCATGTAACCCTCTCAAATAAGGATGATATTGCACTCAAAGTTTTCATGCTTCTAGTCACAGGCTCTTGTAGAATTATACAAATAAGAAATCAATTGTCCGAAAAAACTAACTTAACATCAAAGAAAAATGGGACTTGTGACCTCATTGTTCATTGAGTCAAAGTAAGGATTTTGCATTAAAGTTCTGAATAATGACATGATTTTTAGATTCAGAGAAGAATGAAATTGGATTCAATTTTGTGAGAGTTATGTTGTAGTCCCTGTAAAAGAGTTGAGCTTTATGCAATGAGTGTAGGGAAATGATTGCTGCATATTTCCCATAATAGTTATTTTTATTTAATATTTTCTACAGCTGTTACACATTGTTGATGCATTGAAAATTGGTTTATTAGTTCTCATAAGATGCCCATGTGATAGTATATCATGGAAGGGTTATTTTCAAAGATTCTATGATAGATTTTATGACATCTGTAAGGGTCAAAAATAGGGGATTTCATTTTGGACGTGAGAGTTTAATTTTAGACTGGAATCTTGGTGGAGAAGCTAAGCACATTTTTTTTAACCATTGGTGGTTTCTTGTATAGCCAGAAGTCTATAAATTGAAGGCTTGAGGAGTAGTTTGTATGTGGTGAGTTTGCAAGTACTATTATGCTGTTGGAATGCTGCTAGAATTCTTTCAGAATTGTTTACTGATCATACTCCTATAAAAAACTTGCTCTGCAAGTGTATGTAATCTTGTTGTTGGATTTGAAATACATTGAGCAGGCTTTGGAGTGTGAGGTTTTTTAATTGAAAGGATTTTCCCCACGTATATCTGGTGTTTGTGTTAATTATTTATTTTCTTGTTATGAATGTGTTGCTAAAATTTCTGTAACTGCTTGATCAAGTTTTATAAGTTTTGCATAATATCTCTTCTCAAGATTGGCGTAGGAAATCGTTTCGCTACTCTAATTTCCTTACAAGTGGTATCAGAGCCTGATCACCTTTTGTTTCAATTGTGGGTTTGTTGGGTTTTTTGAGCTAATCGAGGTTTCAGTGGGAGCTTGTGCAGATGATACTTCGTGTTCTTGTTGCAGATATCTTTTTCAAACAGTGAGCATATCTGGGAGGATTGAGGTAGAGAAGTTTTCTGGTACGAACTTTGAAATGTGGAAGCTGAAGATGGAAGATTTGTTGATTGATTGGGATCTATGGGATGCAATGGATGCAAATGCCCAAAGGCCTACAAATGCAACTTTGGCTACAAAATATGATGTAATGGATAGAAAAGCAAAAGGTCTCATTAGACTATGTCTCGTAGATTCAATCCTGATAAATGTCCATGAAGAACCCACTTCGAAGGATCTTTGGAAGAAGTTGGGTGAGATATACCAAGCCAAATCTCTAGTAAATAAGATTTTCTTGAGGAAAAAGTTGTATTCCTTAAGAATGGAAGAAGGTGGATGAATTTTCGAGCATTTGGAAATATTCAATATGTTGGTGACTCAGTTGACCTCAGTTGGGGTTAAGATGGACAAAGAAGAAAGGTGCTAAAATTTGTTGTGTTCGTTGCCAGACTCATGGGACAACCTAGTCATGGCCATTGGGAGCACTTATGTCATCTTGAAGATGGAGGATGTTGTTGATTCTCTACTCTCTGAAGAGATGAGAAGGTTGGTCTCTCTGAATGCCAAAGAGGCTTTGAATGTTCAAGGAAGACAAAAAGAATGAGGCAAAGATGAGAAGCAACATGGCCGTTCCAAGTCCAAAAATAAGGGGAGATCAAAATCTCCTGGTAAGTCCAAGGTAATATGCTGGAACTGTGGCAAACCCGGACACTTCCAAAAGGACTGTAAAGAAGAGAAGAAAAAGAATAAGAAGAAGCAAGATTCTAATTCTGAGTCGAAAAAGGAAGATGGAGATGCCTTTATTGCAGCCTTGGCCACTCGTGTAGGTGATAGTGTATAGATGATAAACTTAGGTGCATCTTTCCACATGACTCCTAATAAAAACTGGTTTAGTAAGTATGAAAACTATGATGGTGGCAAGGTGTATTTGGGTGATGATTCTTTCCTTGATATTGTTGGTCGTGGTAGTATTCATGTGAAGTTTACTGATGGTAGTGTTAGACGATTTAATGGTTCTTGATATCCCTAGACTAGCAAGAAATTTATTATTTGTTAGAAAGATAATAGATGCAGGTGTGCATGTACATTTTTTTGAAGCAAGTGTGAAAATGGTGAGAGGCGCTATGGTGATAGCGAGAGGAAGTAGATTGGGTACATTGTACTAGCTTGATGCATGCATAGTTGAATGCAATAACACTTATGATAAGATTGAGCCAAAAACTACTTTGCTGAAAAAAGAGATGGTTTCCTCTTCTGCGGATGGTCGTGGCTTCTGGGTACCCAAGGGTGCTCTGTCTATCAAATCAAAGTTTCTTGCATAGAAGACCATGCTATGGCACCAAAGGCTTGGCCACATTGAAGAGAAGGGTTTAAAAGCCCTAAAAAATAAGAACCTCGTTGAGGGGTTGAATGATTGCAATCTAGAGTTTGATTTCTGTGAACATTGTATTTATGGAAAATAGAACCGCATTCAGTTTTACTCGTCTTCTCATAAGTCTTCATGTATCTTGGATTCTGATTCATTCTAATTTATTTGGTCCTATCTATGTTTCTTTTATTGGTAAATCAGTTTATTTTGTTACTTTTATTGATTATTTTAATAGGAGGACATGGGTGTATTTTTTAAAGAGTAAATATGAAGTTTTCAGTCATTTTAAGGAGTTCAAGGCTATGGTAGAAACTCAGACTGGAAAGAAAATTAAATGTTTGAGGACTAACAATGGTGGTGAGTACCATTCTACAGATTTTGATAGATTCTGTATAGATTGTGTGATTAAAAGACAAAAGACAACTTCGTATTCTTTGCAGCAGAATGGAGTTACAGAAAGAATGAACAAAACATTGATGGAGAAGGCTAGGAGCATGTTGAGTGGAGTTAGTCTAGAACAAAATTTTTGGGCTAAAGCTATTGCTACTTCTTGTTATTTGATAAATAGATCTCCTCCATCAATGCTTGTTGATAAAACACCAATGGAGGTGTGGTCAGGGAAAAAGCCTTCACTTAGACATCTGAGAGTTTTTGGTTGTGAGGCATATGCACATGTGCCTAAGGAGAAGAGAACAAAATTGGATTCTAAGGCTATCAAATGCATCTTCATCGACTATATCTATGGTGTGAAAGGATACAAGCTTTGGGACCCTGTTGAACAAAAGGTAATTTATTCTAGAAGTGTTATTTTTAGAGAGTCTAAATCTTCTCCTATTAATTTTCAGCCAGAACAACATAAAGAAATTGAACAAAAAAAGGATGCGGTTTAAATTCCTTCTACACCTGAGGAAGTTGAATCCAGACCCCAAAATAGACAAGAAGTTGAGGAGAGCTCATCAAGATCTGAATCTTCAAAAGAGGAGGAAGAAGTGGAAGAACCTCCACCTCAACTTGTTCGAAGGTCTACGAGGCAAAGGAAACCACCTCAAAGATATGGGTATTCACTCGATGATTGGAAGTGTATATTTTCTTTGAGTACTAACGTTGATGAACTAAGATATGTGCAAGAGGCTTTGGGTATGAATGATGCAGAGTCTTGGAAAATAACCATGGATGAAGAGATGACAACTCTTAAAAGGAATGATACATGGGACCTTGTACCATTTCTTGAAGGTTAGAAACCTATTGGATGTAAATGGGTGTTTAAGAGAAAGATTGGTTCATATGGAAATGCTGAAAAGTATAAGGCATGGTTGGTTGTGAAGGGATACTCTCAGGTTGAGGGTATTGATTATAGTGAGATTTTTTCTTCCGTTGCTAAAATGACATCCATTCAATTTTTATTATCTTTTTTAGCAACTTATGATCTAGAGGTGGAACAAATGGATGTGAAAACTGCATTCCTTCATGGTGATTTGGAGGAAGAAATTTATATGACACAACCAGAGCACTAACGTGGTAAAAGGTAAAAGCAAGTTGGTTTGTAAGTTAAAGAAATCTCTATATGGCCTTAAACAAAGTCCTAGGATGTGGTACCAGAAGTTTGATACATATGTGTTGATTTTGGGATTTGTGCGGTCTAAATCTGATCACTGTATATATTTTAAATATGATGGTGATTATTTCTTGGTAATTGCTTTATATGTTGATGAAATGTTGTTTATTGGGAAAGGAAAAGGTTTGATTGCATAATTGAAATCTCAACTCTCTATGAAATTTGAAATGAAAGATCTTGGTGCAGCAAAATACATGGGATGGAGATTAGAAGAGATCATGAGAACAAAAAGCTATAGCTTAGCCAAAGTAAGTATGTTTGTTCTGCTTTGCAAGGGTTCAACATGCAGGATTGTAAACCACTTTGTGTTCCTGTTACATTGGGAACAAAGCTCCTCTCTATTTCATAATATCCTACATCCTCATCAAAGATGGAAGACATGAGAAAAGTTCCTTACCAGAGTGTAGTTGGAAGCTTAATGTATGCTATGGTCTATACAAGACCAAACATTTCCCAAGTAGTGGGAGTTCTTTCTCATTTTATGTCTAATCCTGGAAGAGTGCATTGGGATGCAGTTAAAAGGGTCTTCAGATATTTGTGGGGTACAACAGAGTACTCTATATGTTTTCATGGCACAGGAGATCAACATTCCCTGAGTATTCATGGTTTGGTGGATTTAGATTGGGTTGGTGACGTCGACAACAAAAGGTCCACTAGTGCATATGTGTTTACTCTTAATGGTGGTGCAATCAGTTGGATGAGAAAGCGACAGGTTGTGATCGCTTTGTCCACTACTGAGGCAGAGTTTATGGAAGCTACTTATGCCTGTAAAGAAGCCATTTGGTTGAAGCATTTGTGTTCAGATATTGGATTTAAACAGGGTGCAGTTACACTTTATTGCGACAGTCAAAGTGCAATCTGCCTTGCGAAGAACCTGAATTTTCATGCTAGGACCAAAAAAATTGATGTTCAGTATCACTTCATGAGAGATATGGTCAAGGATGGCAGGGTGAAGCTGGAAAAGGTAGAGACAATGGCAAATGTTGCAGATGCATTAACTAAGTCCGTGAGCACAACGAAATTCAGGTGGTGTTTCGAGTCTATGGGCCTTTTGGCCCCGAGTAGTTGATCCATGATGGTATGTTTTCCTTGGCCCTGCAAGGTATTCGACAAGTGGGAGAATGTTGGGAAATGAGGTGTCTCAACCTTACTACATATTTCCCTTAATAGTTATTTTTATTTAATATCTTTTATAGCTGTTACACAGTGTTGGTGCATTGAAAATTGGTTTATTAGTTGTCATAAGATGCCCATGTGATAGTATATCATGGAAGGGTTATTTTTAGAGATTATATGATAGATTTTATGACATTTGTAAGGGTCAAAAATAGGGGATTTCATTTTGGGCGTGAGAGTTTATTTTTATATTGGAATCTTGGTGGAGAAGCTAAGCACATGGTTTTGTAAACCGCTGGTGTTTTCTTGTATAGCCAAAAGTCTATAAATTGAAGGCTTGAGGAGTAGTTTGTATGTGGTGAGTTTGCAAGTACTATTATGTTGTTGGAATGCTATCAGAATTCTTTCAGAATTCTTTACTGATCATACTCCTGTAAAAGACTTGCTGTGCAAGTGTATGTAATCTTGTTGTTGGATTTGAAATGTACATTGAGCAGGATTTGGAGTGTGGGGTTTTTCACTCAAAAGGATTTTCCCCACGTATATCTGGTGTTTGTGTTAATTATTTATTTTCTTGTTATGAATGTGTTGCTGGAATTTTTGTAACTGTTTGATCAAGTTTTCCTTACAATGAGCTCTCATTTAAGATGCTATTTTATTATTACAGCTAGTAGAGTGCTTAGTTACTTGATTTACAATATGTTTGACTAACATCTAAATAATGTGAGATCCCATATTTCTACTTTAAGAGGAGACAAAAAACATATTCTCTTTTTCAAATATGATATCACAAACCAAACATATAATATTTATTTGAGTAAGATCCCCATCCAATTAAAACATATGCTACTTCTAAAGACAATACAATATACTCATAGTTGCACGGAGACGCATCTTCGACTCTTGGAACACGTCTCGAATACCGGGATGCATTTCTCCATACCAAAAACTCATTAGAGATATCTCTTCAACTTTTCATTTAATTTTTTTTTAACATTTCGACAAGTTTCCATATGTAAAAAAAGAGTCGGCATTTCTAAATTTCAACATGTAATATCAAATATGTAGTATGAACTCTTTGAATCTTTGACATTTGTATGTTTAAACTTTAAATTTAATGTTAAACTTTACCAATGTTCTTGTTTTGAAAGTTCACTATCATGATATTTTCAGCTTTAATGTGGCAAATTTACAAATTATTAAATCATATTAAAAAATGGTGTCCCCAAATACCCCGTCTCCTATTTTTCAAAAATAAATGTACTGATATTAATACTGATACCAATCTCCCGTACTAGTACTAGTACTAATTTCCTTACAACCATGAATATACTTAGCAACTTTCTATATTTAAGATGCTTGTCAGCTCAACTCAACCTGGTTCCTATCCTTACAAATTCTATATAATCTTAAATCTATATGGTATAATGAAGATAATGTTTGTCATGAATAAGTCCTCTTGCTCACCACATCTGATTTAATGTATCTTGGATAACCAACTTACACAAATTCCATATTTAGATAAAATTTAAAGCTTAGACAACTCAAAGAAGTTGAAGAAATGGTGACATAATACACAAAACCAGAAGAAATATTTTGTCCTATACAATCATTCTCTATAGATGATTGTGTCAGAATGTATAAACCTTGAGAATTGGCAATTTCAGAAAAGCACAGGCATACTGAAAAGGAACATAATGAAGAAGAGAAAGAGCTCTATAAAAGAGAATTTTCTTTCATGAGTTAAAGAAATTGTGGTGTTTACCTAAACAGTGATAACTTCTTCAATTCTCACAACAACAACATGGGATTGACTTCAACCAGAAGGATAAATTAATTTGGAGAATGTACCTTGTTTGCTCTGTGATCCAAAATATCACCTAAAAAGTTGTGTCCCCTATGGAAAAGAGAGAAGTCTAATATTTCTTTATTATTCCTATTTAAGCTGATAAGAACCCAAGGGTTTGCATCCCGTAGCTGCTTCTCAGAGGATCCATCAAAAAGCAGAATGCAGAATGGGCCACAACATATAGTATTTCCTTCTATGCAGGATTCGAACTTTCTGCATGTAATAGAAACATCATGCCATGGAAATTTTTTGTAGCCACACCCCTGTACATGCCATCAAAGTGAGATTTGAAGTGCTTGACTTGAGGAGCAGATCATATTGTATAGTATTGCATTTAAGTATTACTGTGCTGTCTAATTATGAATAATTGAGGCATTTGCTAGTATTAGGTCTCAGCATGAAATGAATTGCTTTTCATCAGGAAATTATAATAAAATTGAAGGGCATAAAATTTTTGATAGGTGATTATTGTTCAGTTCTTATGAAGTATAAGACATTGCCAAGATAGTCTAGCCTAATCAAGCATGATGGATATTGTAGGATTACTGAATTTCTGTTTCTCTTATGCTCTGGCTTTGTACTTTTAGAGAGCTTTAACTTATTTTAACAAGCTGTGATTTCCTTTCTAATTATTATAATAAAGAACTAGAATGGTGGGGGATGATTTTCTCTCATAAAGCATTGACAAGAAAATGAAGCATAAAAAGAATGAATGCCTTGTACGTGAAGATGTAGGTAAGTAGTAAAATTTTAATGCCTTGTACATCAAATGGAAAAATCTATACAATAGAAATTCCTTGTACATCAATGATGAAGTGAAGTTGCAAAATTTGAATGACTTCTACTGGATGAGATGAAATTCATTAAATTCACTATTACTAGAGAAAAATATGGTTATTGACAACTTTGTTATAATCATGTTTATTGGTTCCATGGATAGTAAATGTTTCAGAGTTGATGTGTACTCTGGACATCATTCATGTGTGCAAAATCAACAAAACCAACATTTCAAATGCACAATGTTACTACTGAGTTATAGCAACCCAATACTTGCAACAAGAAGGGTGCTCTCTTCTTGAATATTGTGATTCTTTTTTGGAAACTCTCAACATGCATTTTCCAACTGAAACTTTTCTGTAAAGCTTCATCTTGACTGGAGATTTGAAGATTCCTGTCCTTTTCTTTACAAAATTTAAGTGGTTGTGTATAATTCAATCATCTTCTTCTGTAGACACCCGATATATTAAACATGTAGCTGTTTCTGAAACTCCTGCTTAACTTGTGTCAAATAAAGCTAATGCAGTTCACATCACAAAGAGGATGTACTTATAGGAAAAAACCTTATGATTCTAACCCATTTGGGATTGTCATTCCAATGGATGGATTCATATTTTGTAATCAATTTGGATAACTATATGGATATTTTATCATAATAGAAGGATTCAGTTACATTGCCATTTATGAATGCAGACTCTCTTTGAATTGCCACATTGCCACTTAACAGCCTGAGTAGGAATGAGAGTGAAGAGCTTGTGGCAGAATATTGGATAAAAACTCAATTCTTTCTTTGTATGCATAGCTACTGCTAGGCCACAATTTTGTTGGGTTTAAACAATTTTCATGGATATAATCATTCAAAATATTACAGAATTCTGAAGAAGATAAATGAATTGAATAGGGATAAAATATATTCATATATATTACTATGAAGGCTTAGAGAGCTCTGCAATACTGTGAAGAAAAATTAAAGAAATGAACAACAGAGGGCATTTTGTTGTTTCCTGTCCTGGTAGTATACGGTTGAGCATAAACGATTGACAATGAATCCTATCATTTTTGGCAAGCCCATTCATCCATGAAAAGTGGCTTTATTCATGCCATAACAGACCACGTCACTGTTAACATTATTCACGTTAATGACCACTTATTTACGTTTAGTTTATCAGCAAGGAAACAACCTTAAATATTTTAAATATCTCAATGTAAACGGCTATGATTTTTATTTATAACCGATATTTGAGGAGATGATTTAGTGTATACGTATGTCTCCCCCCTATGCTGCCATTGTAGACTTTTATCGACGTAATGCTATTCTCATGAGTAATATTATACTATTATCATTCATAATAAAATGAAAATATGAGCATGGTGAACATGTGGCCCAATAATAGTACATATAAGAGCTTGGTAGCTTGGGTAATCCTAATAATCTTATGGAAGTACCTTATATGATGGATAATTTTTCATTACCAAATCATTTAGGTTCGAGATTTTGTGAAAAAATCTTCTATTCAAATTTTGTGGTCTTAATCTAGTTACATTCCCTCCTATTCATCAATTAGACACTTCTAAATCACTTCTTAACTCATATAGTGAAGAAGAGCTCACAAATTCCTCTTTACTAAAGTGTAGACACATAAAACTCCAATTTTAGGAAAAAATAAGGGCAACTACCAATCGGTTTGAGAAACACCAAACAATAAAGTGGGACAAGAAAAGGGCTAAGATAGGTTTTCATTTCAAGTTTGAAAAACCATGGAGCACAAGTCTAATTTTATCATCATATCTTGAGGAGACACATTTTTAATTATCTGGCATGTTTGGTTTCACCTTTATAATTCTAATTACATGTATGTACCTCAAATCCTATTATTGCTCGAAAGGTGTTCCCATGTTTAGATTATATTATAATGTATATCTTTTCCTTTCCTTATTTAAAGTTCTATTTTTTTTCCTTATTTGTCACTAGATGTAGCCTATCTATTTGTTTTCATATTGTTAGGATTGTTTCCCAATCAACACATTACAACCCTTTGAAGTGCCTATACAAAATTAAGGTTATACAATCAATTCCACGAAGACAAGTGTCTTTCCCATTCCACTCCCTTAACTTTAGACTATTTTAGACATTGATTTCAAATGATTGTTGGATGCATCTTTTCTTTATTTAGTGTGTTTATTTATGAAACCATAGAATCCATGGGTGATCCCACAATATTGGTTTACAATTTTTGGTCAAACTAGACATTGAACTGATTTTTTAAAACTAAATCTTCACTTTCGGGCACCTATAGCGGCTAAACTGTGAGGAATTTGAAGATGATGCAAACTAGTGATTTGTGACATTTTTTCTGTAGATTCTAAATATTTTTTTTCAAATTTTTTGGAATTAGATTGCACTTCTTTTTCCATTTCCTTGGAAAACTAGTTTTTAACAATAAACACTATTTTTAAAGAGTGGTGTTACTGGCTAACACATAATTTTTTTTTCTATGAAGGATAAAATTCTATTTTTTTTCGAATTTAGATTCGTAACTATGATATCTAGTGTATGGAATTGGTTTCATAGTATTTCATTAAATATTTTTTTCTTAATTAAATTTCAAAGTCAAACCAATTATAATTTAGACATGATTTATTGGGTAAAACATAACTTTTTTGTATGTATCAATTTTTTTTTTATTGGATCAAGGACATCAATGTCTAGTGCATAGATATTTTTTTGATAATTTGCTGTTTTTCCACATGTGAAGAATGGAGAGCTTGATTTTCGGTGAAAAACCTACATTCACAAGAACTAAAAAATAAATATAATAATAAAATTTCATTTATTTAAAATTATAATTTTTGGGAAGCTTATAATAAGGACTACATACTTACAAAAACTAAATTTAAAATGAATTCATTTGATCCCCCAAAAGGTAAATCAAAAGTGATTTTTTATTAGCATTTTAATAGGTGTAAAGTAGATTCCGTTATAGGTATGGTTTAAAACTAGTGGGGTTCTATCCAAGGGGGTTTGATCTAAAGTGGTTTGATCAAAACCTCTTCAATTGGAATCCTTTAAATTGAAAATTTCAAGGCTTAAATCATTATATTTTCTAAAAATATGTGATTTCAGCAAAAATCAGGATCTCCCAGAAAGTGTAAACCATTATTGTGGGATCACCCCCATGCCTTGGTATTATAAATCCATTATTTATTTTCTTTCAAAAAATATTATTGTTCAAATTCTTTGAGGCATAGTGTACTATGAAAATCCTTGTCACCTTCCCTAAGAAAAACATCATTCCTAATTACCTACATTCCCAACTTATAAGCCACACCTGAATCTATGGCTTCTAGAGGAAGATCTCCTTCCCTTGCCTATTTATCATCTCCATTGAAAAGAAAGTGAAGAACACAAAAGGAGAACACATTTCATTTAGATGATTTATAAGGAAAACCTCCAAGCCCCTTTTAGGCTAAATACTATAGGATGGAAAAAGTAGAAAAACCTAGACCCCTTTTGGTTAACCTACTCTCGACAACATTCAAAACCCCAAATTCTCCTCCAACCCTATAAGGTTTAAAATTTGACCTTCAACATAGCAACAACAATAAGTCATCTAGCTCTCGTCTATCTAGAGTATTTCACCCTAAGTGTATTGGACTTCTAAACTCACTTAGGAAGCGAGTACATCTTATGCTAGAGCTAGTTGAATTGTATGTGAAGAAATTATGCTTATCATCCTAAGAATTTCACAAGTATGTCCTTAACCATAAAGGGGATGCTATTCTATATTTAAGTTTGGAAGCTATCCACATGTAGCTTTTTCCATTTTATATTTAGTCATAATAACCTATCATGGTTGTGAAGTTGGAATCCTCCCTTACTATCTTGACCTCATATATGTCTAAGGAACCCTTCCAATAGGCTATTATCACTCTTTTGTACATATATGAGGAAGATGATGATAAAAAAATATGTAGGCACCATTTATCATAAATATACATGAACAAAATTTATGTTCACTTTTTACACAACCTCAATGTTGCATATACGGTTGCTTGTGTGACGTGTTTTCTCTATGTGGCAGTCATATTTTTATTGGTTGTTCTCTCATGGGCATGTTTATATTGAGAATTTTTATTATGTCTCATTTTGTGAATGAAGGTTCTTTAATGTTCATATACATCTTTTTGGTTGTTTGATGTGATCTTGTGGTTGCATGTTGGTGGTTTTCATTATACATATTATATTTTTGTTTGTTTGTGGTTTGATTATTTATCATACCATGATACAAATAATATTATACATATTATTCATTATGGATATAAATTAAACTTTACTCCAAGGAAACAACCAAAGGCTCAAGCATTAGAGGAGTGTGAAGTTGAGAATGTGAAGAAAAGAGAATGAATGAGACAACTTCATGAAAGTAAGATATTAAACTCCATAGATGAAGATCTATAATATTCTCAAATTCAATTAGATCACTATAACAATAAGAGTGCAAACCATTAAAAAAATAGGTCACATCACTAGTGGAATATAAGAGTGTAAACTATTATTATCCACAATTACAATAGATGCTAATAGGTATATTTTATGTATTGTGCATTCAAATTGACCATTCTAAATTTTTTGATAGGTGGATGAATGATATGAGAGATCCTTGTTTGTCCCCTTGGCCTCTCAATCCTTCCATGCAACATTATTTTGAGGCAATTTCTTAAGAGCACTGAAAGTAAAAAACTATCATCTATGATGGATCAGATTTCAAAGTTTATGGTACCTACAAATGCTTTTTCTAGACCTATATGCAACTTTGGGAATTGTGAGAGTTTGTAGTTTTGTCTCTTTCAAGTTTGAGAAAATTGCAACTTGCAACTATATGCACTTAAAGGGGGTTTGAGAAATTTAAAGGGTTTGAACTTTATAACATAGGACTTTATTAACTTTTCACAAATCAAAATAAAATGACCCCTTAGACCTATTAAACACTTGAGATTTTGAAAATTCAATTTGATGAAATGATTATGTTGAAGTAAAACATAAAATCAAACATTTCCCTAACTTTATGAAAATATAAATCTTAAGGTTAAACTCTAGGGTCCCCAAAATTTAAAATTTTAGAGGCATGTTGTGATGAGTCACAACATTACCTTTAGATGTAAAAAATACACAAAATCAATCGTTTACACTTACAACAAGGTTTTGATTTTTTTGACATAACTATGTCTCTATTCCTACATTTTTTTAAAATTTAAAATAATGCATAATAGATGAAAATAGATTTATCAATTCATTAATATAAGAAGAAAACCATATGTATCTACCTAATGTATGCATGGAAATAAATAAAACTATTTAAAATACATAAATACATAAGAGAATACCTCTTAGTCAAAACTTGAATTAATATAGAAATCTCCTTTGAGCAATCACATACACAAGCATTCTCATTTTAACTCAAAGCCATCTCCAAACCAAGATAAAGTTAGTTCCTAAATCCTTCAATTTAATTGCAATCGATATTTCTTTTCCAAGAGGAGGAATGTGAGAGGGAGAGGGAGAGGAGGAGAGAGTTTCAAAACCAAAATTAACAAAGTGTTCCAAATAAGTCTTCTCTTTTCCTTTTTATAACCTAGTATATTTTTTAAAACAAAATTTTAAATAAATAAATATTTTTAATAAAACAATCACATTATTTCTTTTTTATGCAAATAATTTAATTAAATACCTTTACAACAAATATCAAATAAATCTAATGAATTGCACTTAGCTTATAATTAATATTTTCTTGTGCAATAATCTAATAAGGAAATGAAACAAAATATCACTCTAATATAATATTTTTCAATAACTATAAGATATTGAATCAAATTTAATTTAAATAATTTTTGTAACTATGACAATCGTATTTCGTCTAAGCCAATATTATATTTCTAAAGAATAATTAAATACACTCTAATCAAGTGAGATACATTGCTAACACACATGTTTTAACCCAAAATAATCATGTCTAATATAGGCATCATTAGAGACAGCCTTGTGCTTTCACACTTAGGTAAAACATCAAGAATACTTGCTCCACATAATAACATGGTCAAACATAAATCACCCAATGTGATATAACTAATAACTTGATATTAAATAATTACATATAACTATAAAATAAATATGACTAGCATGATCTAGGAAACAAGATGCATAATCCATAATAATTTGTAATTATGAATCAAATATAATAATCACATCTATAGTAAATATAGTGAATCTGAAACACTATAGTAATCTAATCATATAAAGGAACAACATATACATCCCATAATGCATATGTATAATTCCAAATACCAATATAAATCTAATCAAGAATATATCAATGGTCTTACAAAAAATCACATATAGTGATAAACGTATAAATCACAAAAAAAGTATCTAGAGAAAACAATTCGAATAGCTTGATGGTACAACAAGGCCTCATCAAAAAGTTTAGGATAATGGATCATAATACATGTATCTCACTATACATGGTTGGAGCTCTAAACATGTAATTAAGAAACCAAAGATCACACAAGACAAATATGCTAGTGATATTATACAAATTTTCAATCAACACTTTGCTCCTCTTTTGTAAGCAAAAGGATGCAAGAAAGAATGGATACATGTTAATTTTTAGAAGCCACTTTACACATATCCAAACATTACCTAATGTCATTTTTTAATTTCCTTTTATTTTAATTTTCCAAATGTAAGCCCTTTTCTAATGATTAATACCCCTTTTCTAGTTTAAAATATTTATGCATTTCCTTTTAAAGAAAATCTACATAGCCTTTTCAATTTCCTTTTCAACATATAGATATTTAAATTGTATAATAAATTATTTAGTAAAGTATTTAATAAATATAATATTTGTTCAAGTCATATAACATATTGATTACACAAACATATCAAAAATTAAAAAATGCAACTTATGAAAATCTAGGTAAATTCATGCAAAGAACTCACATAAACTTTATGGGTTTACATATAATATAAAAACATAGAATCAACATCAAATCAAATCATTAATTTGTTAGGATAAATGGTTTATATCTTATAACTCACAATTGAATGAGACATGGTAATCAAAGATATATGTCTATTTGAATCAATTACATATCTATATAAATTAACACTCAATTTTTAACGTATTCCTATACACTTAAGGCAAAAGCCAAATCTAGCTACACAATGCAATAGTTGTAGTTGTTGTTGATGCAAGTTTCAAATAACACACCAACGATTTGGAATGGAAAAGGTTCCCCTTCTTGGAAGGTAGATAGTCCCAAAAAATATTATTTATTACATTCATGATGTTTACTAGAATTGCCTAGTTGGAGAGCACTTTGGCTAGTTTGTTCGAGGGGATGCATGGGAATATCAAGTCATTCACATGAAAAATAGGTCTACTTAAAGTAATTTGATCACTATTAGTTGACATAAACCCTCTATTTCAACTTTAAACATGTTGATGCTTTTTATTTCAACTAACTAGAATCCCCATAATTAGTTTCTCATATTAATTTGATGAAAAATAATATAATTCTAAAATTATTACATTCCTTGAAAAACAAAATTTTGTGTGATGGTATTTGAAGAGTTATTAACATTATTTTGTTCCAATTTCAAATTAATTTAATTTTGAATTTTAGAACAAAGGATATGTTAAAATATGCAAAATTCCACTAAACAAAAGTCAAAAAGTTAGTTAAGAAATTTTTCTTGAATGAATGGACAATCATCAAAATCCCACAATTAACCCTAAACTGTCATCAACATAAAATAAAGAAAGAAAAGAGTAGGGATAAAGAGAAAAGAAAGGGAATCTAAACCTATTTTAATCCTTCCATTTGGTGGATAAACATATTTGACATTAAACCAATCCTCACTTGATGCATTGCAATTAAAATGTGGGATGGTATGATCTTCAAAAGAATCAAAAATCACATGCATGATTGGTATTGAATTTTAGTGTGTAAAAAAATATTATATTGACTAGAAAAGCATCTCATCATTAGGAAGGCATTAGTGGTGTAAACATATACTGATTCTATTAAGCATTAATTGAATTAAATGCATAGAAATATGGCAAGAAAAAAAAAGATTTTGAAAAACACCATATGAAAACTAAATTTAAAAAAAAGAAATTGAGATGTATTTCAAAATAGGTTTCCAATATTGACAATGACTTACAAATGAATATTTATAGGTCACTTTATATAATAAAACTTAAAAATTCATTCACTTAAAAACCTTCAAAAGAAATAGAATAAAATAGAATACCAAAATACACTTATCTTTTTCCACCTTTTGTCCTATTCCCCTATTATATTTGAGTCAAATTTTGACTTGTAAAATAGGGTCACAAAACTTGCGCATACACCTAACTAGTTTTAACCTCCTTCTACTACTACTTCTACATAAATATGAGGTAAATTTATCCACTACTCTCTTGACAACATTAGGATCTGGATCATCTTCACATTGATCATTCCCATAATCTATAACCATATAAACATCCTCTATTCCAACATTATTCACCCTCCTATTCCATTGCTTGCCTGCAATTTTTCTTTCACACAAGCATCAATTATCTTATGACTATCCAATTGCATGAAAATAAATACCTCTATCCCCTTGAAGCTTGTTTCTTTGGCTAGCATCATATACTTTCCTATCTAGCACCATTGCATCCACATCTAGCTTATGGGGAGTCTCTGTAAATTCCTATGTTCATTTTATTAATCAATACAATTAGTTTAAAATAATTTTCATGGTAATTAAAATTGTTACCTTATATCGGTAGTATAAGCTCTTTCACTCCATTATTCTAAAGAATGCAATGTTTTGCACTGCTTCTCCTTTGTCATAATGAATTATTCCAAGACCTTTTGCATAGATAATAATCTAAGATGCATATCAAATATAATCTATTTTCCTTATTTATCATTTTCACTCCATTCACCTAAACATGAGCTAGAATAATTTTTAACTAAAATTATAGGAACACCATGTTTCTATAGTTCTTAAAAATAATCAAATTTAATAGGCTATAAAAAATAATGTACGAGGTGTTAATCTAGCTCTATGCACATAATTATTAGCATCACTAGGAGATTCATATTGAATAAACCATCTCACTTTTTGGAAAGTCCAAGCCTCTTACTACCCTCTCCTACCTCCTCTATCTATGTTGACACCCACATGTTTGCTTAGCTATCTTAGAGTCCACACTAAAAGCTTCAGATCATGGTGATATCCAACCCTACAACCATTTACAAATACTTCGTCGATGTTAGAATTACCATTGTAGATATTTCCTCAATTTTTTTTGTGCTCAATTTTTTTAGAAACTATATAATTTGATTAGTTGATGAATCAATGCTAGTGTTCAAGTAAGACCTCACATCCCTATAACAAAATTCTGCATACTTCAACATATTACATTAAAGCTGAATTTTTGCTCAAACATGCAACAACAGAGCTTCAGTTTGCAGCAACAAGAAGTGAGATGTTGAACCAATTATTAACAGAAGTGTCTACATAGGAGATGCCACTTATCTCTCCACTTTTGATGAATGACTTGTCACATCTCAATGTTGGATGGAAAAGAAGAATTTGATGCACCTATATTATAAGCATAGATTTTCTTTTCTAATTGAATGCCATCATATGAAGGTATTATCTTTGGAGAACTAAAGGAGCATGTTTTAGCCTTGGTAGACTATGTAGGATTCATGCAATTACGCCTTCCAATACTTTCATCTAATGTATGAAAAGTGTTTCTATATTTTGAATTACATGATCATCTTGATGATGTAGAGCTTCCAATAGATAGTTTAGAGCCTTGGATACAAGGTAATCTACCATGCAATGACACGAATAGTGACATTTCTCCTTCTAACTTTGTAGGGTCATTTTACTTCTAATATTTTTAGAGATAGTGTCTCAGAAGTATCTACATGGGCATGCTCCTCGATTAGCTAAAGCCATAAGTGTCCCAACCAACTATTTATGTCAATGACATAATTTGTTCTAGACTTCTCTATTGCTAAAGCCTTTTCAATGAATCCCTTTCGTGTAGATTCTGATTTGTGCTCTTTTTGGTATTTTGACTTCTTATTAGCCTGTGACAATTCATCTTATTGATGGCCACAATATTGTTCTAGCTCGGTGTATCGACCTTCAAACATTTTGGGCTTTTGCAAAAACAAAATAATTTTTTTCTAACAAAATAAAAGATTATAATTAAACTTCCAATATCTAATAAGTTCCTCAAATGTGGTGGAAGAATTATAAGATATGTTTTAAATTGTAAAGATAATGTGTATAGTTGTTTTAATAGCTTATGTTTTTGATCAAGGAAAAAATAGGTTTTGAAGGGATCTCGAAACCCTTTAACAACAAATAAAAGAAAGATAGAGCATGATAGAGTTTAGAACAAAAAATAGAACGCTACCAAAAAAGATAAAAATAAAACCAGCCCAGAGACAACAAAGTAAAAAAACCAGCCAAAACCCAACAAAAGTCCAACCGCTAGGCCAAATTGCTCAGGATATCCGCCACCTCCTTCTCCAGATTGTTCATATTTATTGTTGCTTTCTTAATTTCCTGAATATCAACAGGGGTCTTATCATCCTTCCTTTTCAGGTTGGCTCTGGTTCTTTTGCTCAACCCTGCATCTTCCACTTGGTTTTGTTCATTCTCATCTTCCACATCCACAACAGTCCTAACCCGATAGGAATTTTCCATATTCTCAACCATCATGTTCATGGTGCTCACAATGGACTTAAGGATCTTGTGGCTCATTTCCAGAACCTTTTGAATTGACTCTTTAACATTCTTAAACTTTTCCTCCATGTTAGATAGCTTGCCATTGTGATTACTCTTGAATTGTTGCAAATCCTCCATAGTTTTCTTAAGGCAATCTACCACATATCTCTTTTCATCCTCAGTCCACAAGTCCTTGGCCTTATCTTTGTTATTTTTATCCATCATTTCTTTCTTTTCCAACTTGCTGGTAAAGGCCCTTTGATTCAACTTAATCTCCTTAATCTCAAAGAAAACCCACCTGATCAACCAAAAGAAATCCACAGACCCATTGTGGGTGATAGCAAGGATATCAATAGGAAATTCATGTTCAACCTTAAAGTAGTGATCATCCTCCTTGAGGTCACTGAGATACTGAGGCCTGTCCTCCCTATCAGTAGTTGGGTAGCTTGAGTACTCAGACGAATGGGAAGGTTGAGACTCATCTTGGTTGGTTTCATAAGAAGGGTCCTCCACAACATTCCTCTTGCCCTTCCCTTGAGGAGAAACATTGGATTTTCCTTTCAACTTCATTTTAGTGACCTCAGAACCTAGGAAAATGACTTTAGCTTTGCTAGTAGAGGTCATAGCACTAGGTTTAGGAAGGGCACAAGATTTAGTCTTACCTTTAGTACTGCCCTTCCTCACCTCCTTCAAGGGACGCTCTTCCTCCTCCTCCATATCAATCTCCCATTCATCCTTGTCCATATAGCTAGCACCCAATTCCTCCTTAGCAAAGGAAAAGTGGAGAGAGGGAGTCTGGTGGGTAAGAGATGACATAGCTTTAAAATATTCATAAATAAGAATAAGCAAACCCTCATGAAGAATGGGGTACCTCACTGAGTTCAATTTATGGTCCTGAAGGCTAGCATTCGGCGAAGTAGAAAGATAGCAATGGAGTGAAATCCTAACCTGATGCCAAAAGTGATTCAGGAGCAAAAAGTGATAGCCAAAAACCCTTGTGTATCTGCCATCCAACGTAATGTATTCCATAATTACTCTCAAAACCTCTCGCTAGAGCAATTTGATCTTTATGGAATCATAACTTCTTTTGGTAGCTCCGCGTAGGTCCTCCTTCTCCTTCTCAGTCTTCAAAAAATTCTTAATAGCCTGGTCAGATAGCTTCTTGTCCCTATAGAACTTAAGACCCTCCATGGACATCCCTGTGACATCAAAAATTAACTGTTCATCAATGGCCACCTTTCTCCCAAACATATTTACCTTGTCGTTGTTCCATTCCTTGGAAAAAAACTTAGTAATCTCTTGATTCCTACCATGAAGCTTTTCAATGTAGTTTGTAATTCCTCCCTTCTCTAGCAAACACCAAACTTTCTCATTGCTCTTTAGCTCCTTATATTCCATCGGTTCCACCCTGCAACACTCACCTCCCATATTGACAATAATGTAACCCTTCTACGAAGACTCCAGAAGGCCAAAAAAAATTTATAGCCAAAATGCCCAGAAAGCATGCGAAGCACAAATTATTAAAGTGACAATTAATATTGTGATACTCTAGCCCACAAAGAAAAGTAATGAAGCAACAGTTCCAAGACTGCATGAAAAGACACACCACACCCTTAATCTTTGTTTGATAGGGGAAATTGAACCTTCCCATGGATTCGATCATACATTAGTAAGGCAGTGACATCAACCTCTAATCCATCACTCCTCTGCCACACCATCTTACCCTTACCCTTAGCCCCCTTATTAGCAAAGAAGTCCTCCACCATGTTAATTTCCTTGTAGGCATGGGAAATGAAATAATTATCGAAAGAGTTAATAATATCCTTGGAGAGATTGATCCAATTGTCAATAGTCCAAGAGGGCTTTTGACAACCTTTAATACATTGAATAATATTATTCGAGTCCCCTTCAAGCCAAATATTTTTGAAATTCAGATGACGGGCAAGATTTAGGACTTGGAAAGCCCCTATGGCTTCAGAAAGGTGGTTGGTTTGGGTGCCCAAGGGGAGCGCCACTACTGAAATAAAAATTCCATTCTCATCCCTTATCACTCCCCCACACCCAACAGGCCCAAGATTGCCCTTGGTCGCTCCGTCAAAGTTAATTTTTACCCAAACAGGAGGAGGGAGATTCCAATGGATACAATCTCTAGGACCCTTTGTAGGTCTAAGAGCATAAGAAGTATCAGCCCTGATTAACCATGCCTCAGCAAATTTGAGCTCATAATCTTGGGATCTGACCTTCCCTTTAGCCTTCGGGTTATAGTTAAGCAGATTAATATTCTCTCTCACTGCTTTGATGATTTTTCCAAAGACCACATCCTCTAAGAGAGTACATTCTCGAAAGATTCTGTTGTTATGCTCCACAATTGCAAAATCCTGCACCAAATTTTATAGACAAAAGGGTAGAGAAGAAAAAGATGTGAAACAAATTCAACATCTACACAACAAAGGTAACATTTGTTAGGAAAGGAGAAACCACACTTACAAAGATTATCATTAGTCAAAATTCTATTCTGGAGAAGGATCCACATAAGAATATTGATTTTGGGTATGAGATTGTGCACCCAGGGCTTCACCCAAATAGGAGGAGGGGAAATATGGTGACAAGAGGCCATCTTCGAAGAGACAAAAAAAAACCTAGAAGAAGACAATTTCCAGACCAAAGAGTCCCCCTGACCCCTCAGATTCAACACAACAGAGTTAAGGAGAGACTGTAGGGGGGAAAGGTCCAGATTGATTGTAGAGATGCAGACCCACTGATTATTCCTCCAATAGTCCCCAACATAGGTACCAAATTTGGCTTTGCACTCCTAAAAGAAGGGATATCACAAAGGGGTTCATTTCCAATCCACTTATCTTCCCAAAACAATATTTTTTTCCATCTCCAAGCTTCCAAATCACACCTTTCCTAGCAAGATCCCTAGCCTTAATCACATTATTCCAAAGAGTAGATCCTGAAGGAAGAGTCTGAGAGCTCATAAACTCTTTGAGAGAAACAACACCCCGTAAATATTTACTATGCCAAATAGCATTCCACTCACGAACTTCAGAAAAGGTTCTCCAAACATGCTTCGCCAAGAGGGCTTTATTAAAAAATATCAAGATTCTCAAACCAAGACCCCCATACTTCTTGGGTTTGCACACACTCTCCTAGACAACCAACATAACCTACTTCTTTTCCTCAACTCCTAACCAAAGAAAGCATTTTTGATTTTTTTTTAATAATTTCAGAAAATTTGGAAGGGATCTTGAATAGGCTTAAAGCATAGTCCGAAAAGTTCTGCAGAGAGGACTTGAGCAACAATACTTTTCCAGCTTGACTAAGAAGGGCCCCTTTCCATCCAACCAACTTCTGATTAAACTGATCCACAAGAGAAATCCAAAAGGATTCAGGTGGTTTGGTTCCCAAAGGAAGCCCCAAATAGGTGGAAGGAAGAGAATTAATAGCACAACCTATAATATCAGCAATCTTCCTTTGCCTCGATTCAGGAGTATTAAAAAAGAAGAGGGATCTTTTCGCCTTGTTGATTTTCTGCCCTGAAGCATCCTCATAAAGAAAAAGGGAGCACTTCAAAGTTCTAGCTTCTCCAACTATTGCACTTCCCATAAGAATAGTGTCATCAAATTTTTTTTGATGAGAACACACAAGGTTAGCCAAAGACGGTATTAACCCTTTCAAACTTCCTTCCACCACCTTTTTGTGCAAAAGCCTTCCAAGACTTTCAACCATAAAAGTAAAGAGAATAGGAGAGACATGATCTCCTTGTCTCACGCCTCTAGTGACTTTAAAAAAATGGGAAGGGGACTCATTGATAATAAAAACAGTGCTGGTAGTAGAAATAATTTCCTTTATCAATTGCAAAAATCTCTCAGAAAACCCAAAAGCTCTTAAAATCTTCAGCAAAAAATCCCAGTCCACTCTATCATAGGCCTTAGACATATCCAACTTAAGTAATAAGCCTTGACTCTTAGATAACTCTAAAGAATGAATATTCTCATGGATAGTGATGATAGAGTCCAAAATCTGTCTTCCAGGGACAAATCCATTCTGCTAAGGAGAGATAAGAAGCGAGAGAACACCAAGCAGCCTAGGAGTAACAACTTTAGAAATAATTTTGTAAAAGGAATTGCATAAACTGATTGGGCGGAAAAACTCAAAAGCATCAGCTCTAGGGAACTTAGGGATGAGAGCAATAAAAGTAGAGTTAAGCTCCTTCAACAATTTTCTTGATCCAAAAAACTCTTTCACAACGTTAGTCACGTCTTCAGCCACAATCTCCCAAAAAACTTGGAAAAAGAACATAGGAAAACCGTCAGGCCCAGGGGCCTTATTGCCTTCAAAAGAAAAAAAACAACCTTTCTAACCTCTTCCCTAGAAGGAATAGCGGTCAGAGATCTATTATGATTCTCATTTAAAATATTAGGAATAGCATCAATGAGAGTTTGTTGAGCATTCACATCCAGCCTCCCATCAAAAGATAAGAGATTAACAAAGAACTAATTTCCCTCACTCCTTATCTCATCCTCTTTCTCAACTCTGGTTCCATTCTTCATAATATGAGTGATACAATTAGACGCCCTATGTTTCATGACCTAGTCATGTGGAAGAATCTGGTTTTCTTATCCCTAGAGGAAAGCCAAACCGATCTGGATCTCTATTTCCAGAATTCTTCTTCCTTAGAGATAATATCATGATAACTTGTAAGGATTTCATTCTCTTTGGAGAGGAGATCTCCCACATAACCACCTTTCTGAATTCTATCCTGGATATCCTTTAACTCCATCTGGATTGCATACTTAGAAGCAAAAATGTCACCAAAAACTTCCTTATTCCAACGTCTAACCTTAGTTTTAACCTCACTAAGATTTTTGGCCACCCAAAACATAGCAGTACCACTAACCTTTATATTCCACCATTCTTGAATGCAAATAGAAATTTGAGGATGAGATAATCACATTATTTCAAATCTAAAAGGGAAGTTTCTCTTACCAGATACAGAGTCAACCACAAAGCTTATGGGGTAGTGATATGAACCAATCCTAGAGAGAGCAGTTAGAGAGTAGAAATAGTCCTTCATTCAATTATTTAAAATTAAAGCCCTATCAAGCTGAACTTGAATAAGATCATTCCCAACCCTCTTGTTGGACCATGTGAACGTGGCTCCCTTAAGGTCCACATCGTGCAAACATTGAGAGTTGATAAAGTCCATCAAGTCCAATTTGTTGTCCATCTGTATCTGAGACCCTCCAAATTTTTCCGATGCAAGCAAAGGAATGTTAAAATCTCCCATAATGATCCATTTCTCATAGGGGAAGTTTAGCCTGAAAGACATGAGTCTTTTCCAAAAAGTCTGTCTTAGAATAATTGGATTGCTTGAAAGCTTAGCCTGAAAGACATGAGTCTTTTAATAGCTTATGTTAACAATTATGGTATATTAAGTGTGTTGAAAATAGTAGATTTTAATATTAGTAACAAATGAATTGGTTGATATTTTTCATTATCATTTTGAAGAATGTTTTAATGTTGTAAGATTGGTTTAAATATTTTGTAAGAGTTAGTGATCTTTATGTGCCTAGATTTTAAGTTCCAAAGTCCAAAATATTGCTAAATTTTGGTGTTTGGGAGCTTATCATTATTTTTATATATTTAAATTTAATTTTTAGTCTGGAAGTCTATTTTTGATCTATTTTAGGATTTGGAATTCAAAGGGAGCTTTGAAGGAGTAGATGGGTTATGAATTTATTTGACTCTAAAGTTTGATCCAACTAAACTTGGGAATTGATGTTTTAGGGTATTGGTATTACATAGTTTATGAACCTTACAAAATTAATGTCATGGTAAAATTTGGTTCATTTGAAACGTTGAACCACAAACTTAAAATAGGTGAAAAGACCTTGACATCAATGAGGTTGAGGTACCGACCTTCATTATGAACTTCACATTTTCATTAAATTGTTTTCAATGTATGGCTCTAATCTAAAGTCCAAGTTAAAGTATTGGGTCTTTGGACACTAAATTCACAATTTCATTTGTGCATGTTCTAGTTGAAAGTCCAAAATAATAGACTTTTATGCTTAAGAGTTTAGTTCTAGATTATGTGTACATCTCATCAAGTTTGGTGCTCTTAAAATTTTTACGGTGAAAAGTATGATTTGGATGGTGTTTAGGGATGGGTATACTTTTTTTCATTAAGGTCAACATAGAGGAATCTTCCATATCTTAAGTATTCTTATGTGCTACCACATTGCTACATACTATTTAAAATATGAAAGTGAACAAATAAGTGGAGAGACAACTGAAAATGGAGATCATATTTGGGAAATTTTGTATAAGTAACGACGAGTAATGTGGGCTTTCAAGGAAGTATGAAATCTGGAAATAAGGATGCCCTAATGATGGAGAAAAAAAATTGTGTAATGATTAATTAGATGTGATATTCACATGGTTCAAGAAAATGAATATGCTTGGCCATAAATGTGAAAGCCATAGTTTTGAGCTAGTATTGGGAGATCCATGTTGAAAATAGATTTGAACATGATATAGTTAGAGAAAAGTTCACTACATGTATGCATGAAAAGGAAATAAGCCTAGTGAGGAATGAATGCAAAAATATAGAGGGATTTTGATAGAAATACAAGTCAAATTTACCCTTCCTAGAATAGAAATACGAAAGATGAATGAAAAATTTGAGAAACAAAAGATAAATGTCCTCAAATTAAAAAATTAGGGGCATCTTGTGGGGGTCACAATAGCTACATATATTCCCAGTAGAAAATGGAATCAAGAAGGCCATATAGAAAGTTCCTATAATTATGTCATATGTAATCAAACTCAAGATAAACTTTAATTCATCCTGATATCAAAAGGAATTAATAATCACAAAACATATAATCATAAAATAATCTCATTATATTGAACTCATAAAATAAAATTACAATCAATATATAATCATAATCATGACATTGCACAAATATTAGACATAAATTATCCTTCAAATATTCATCAACTAAGTCTAAAAACATGCTCTAACATAAGCATTATAAGATGACCAAATAAAGCAAGAGATAGCATAGATGGGTCTTATAAAACCTACTGACAACTATAAAGATAGAACCATCACCCCTTTGAGTTCCTGATAGTCTAAGGAAAAAATCTATGAAAATTTCCTCCCAAATCTTCTCTAGAATTGGCAATATCTTATAAGACCCTTTGAAATATGATATATTTTGCATCTCTCAACAATTATTCTAACATCACAATGGAAACTTGGCCAAAACTATCAATCATCCAACATGGCCAAGGTCTTCTGCACACTAAAATTCCCTCCCAATCCTCCACTATGTAGTTTCCTAATAAGATTATCCTTCATGGAACTTCACATGTATATATGCACAACTATATCATTTTGAACAAATATCCTTCCTACAAAAAATTATCCTCAAGAGAGCCTTTACCTCTAATCTAAGGATCTAAACAAATCTCCCAAACCTCCAATTTTTTTGTATGTTTAACATATAGATCCTTCATCATCTTCTTTCTAACCAACTCTACTATTATAGTAGTCAATAATGCTTGCCTCCTACTCAAGGAATTTTCCACTTTATTAGTTACACTAGCTCTATGCATGAGATCAAAAGAAAAATCCTACAATTACTCTACCCACTTTGTGTGTTTTTGATTTAGCTTCATTGACTATTAATAAACATTAACACCTAATGATCAATATATAAAACAAACTCATTTGGTAACAAATAGTGTCTCCACTCCTAAAAGGATTGAACAATTATATAAAATTCTTGATTAAAACTAAATATTTCTTCTTGGATTCATTCAAATTCTCACTAAAAATATGCAATGGGTTTACCATCTTGACTCAAAATAACACCAATAGCCTTACCATTGGCATCACAATCCACTTGAAAATCCCTTCTAAAAGTTTGTAAGTGTTAGTACTAGGGTCTCCATTACCTACTTCTTTAGCACTTCAAAGCTCTTTCTTGTAGAAACCACCCAATAAAATCCTTCTTCCAAATGCAATGTATTAGTGGTGTACAAATCCCAATAATATTCATGATGAACTTCTAGTGGGAATTTGTCAACCCATGGAAAATTTTCACCTTTGTCTAGATTCATCCTTAATGTTGGGAATTTAATCCCTATTACAATTGATTGGTAAACAAGGATGGAACATATTAATATTATTTGATATAAATATAGTTATGATAATTATATCAATTCAATATACAAATTAAAGCAATCGCTTGAAATAACATATAAATCAAATATGCACATGTGACACAAGATTTATATGAGAAATTCGTATGAAAAAAAATCCATTAATGAAAGGATAGTAACAGGTTTGGTAATGCCCAAGAGAAAAGGCTACAAAAATATCCATGTAGAGAACATTTCAATGCTAATCATAAATTCCATGAAATACCATAAAAAGGAAGCTCATGCCCAAAAATTGAATAACATGTTTAGGTTGATATGGTTGTTTCTTGAATCCTTTATCAATTTTAGATGTAACCATGGCTACAAGGAGGTGAAAAGTATTGATGACACCTTGGCCAACTTGACAATACATCAACCTAAAAACTCTATAGAGCTTAATCAACCTTTCATTATCTATTTTTTATATTCTCAAAGCCATCATTGCTGAAGATTGAAGGCATGCCACATATCTTCCAAATTCAACACTCTGACCACCCATCAAACCTCCATATTGCTCTTTCCCATTGGCCAAATCTTGAGATGTAATAATTCTTCTCCCAAGAGGATTAATTTTCTCTATCAAGTTTTATTTTGGGCCATTATTGGCTTTGATTTGTGAAATCCTCCCCTTTGTCTTGTTAAAGCATTGTAATTTTAGCTATATTCTTGAGGAGCTCATCCTTTCTGTCTAAGGTGTACACCTCCTCATTCTATCTCTTCATCATGGGCTCATTAAGGGATCTTTACTTAAGTAACCACCATGTGCAAAAACACATTTGGAAGGCCTTCTTTCTATTCCCTTTCAGTGGTCTCAATAAGTATTCTTGTTGTTACTTCCACTGAGATTATACTAGGATAAATTTTTTTCTTCTTCTTCCTAACTCCAGCTAAGTGAGAGCCAAAAGAACTTGGCCCTTTGATAAACTAGAAACCCATTTACATCTTTTTCCAAAATCCCCTTTTCATACACACCATTTTTTAGCCTATTACATCATGATAATTAGCCATATTATACTTTTACCACTCTTTGGGATACATTACAAGTTGATTTGAGTAAGTCAATTGAGGAAAAAATAGTGACGATAGAGGAAATTAGTGATGTAGATGAAGATACACAAATGAAAGAGGGTCCAAATGAATTTATTGTTGCTGTGCATGATCAAACATCATGCAAATATCAACTAGAAGCTAAACCAAGGAAGTTTGTTTAACCTTTAACTAGTATTTCTTCATTAAATTTGACTGAATTGAAAATAATAGTCATACATATCATATTTTGATTACTCTAATTTGATTGATTTTTACAATAATGAAGAATGCCACTTACATAATATGATATGTAGGTAAATAATGAAGATGTTAGCTTAACTATCTTGAAGATAAAGGTCAAATAATCATATAAAATAGTGATTATAAGTGTATTTTTTCAAATTTAAACATAAATAAGTGCCAACTTTGATGATGTCATTAACAAATCCATGCTAAATGATGAATCTAAAAATAATTGTGTGGACTTACTTGAGAATACACCATGCTGGTTTACCATGCCAATTGCATGATGATTTAGAAAAAAGGTGAAATGTTTCATGTTTTAGAATATTAAGTTACTAAATTTAATTATCATAATGGGTTATTAATTGATGGATATGATTATGATGTACATGTACCTAATGCATGAGCAATCATACATCATGAATTAAGGCCTTGAAAAGAAGAGATTGTATCAAATGATGAACCAATTGGTGAAAAGCACACATTCTCAATTAAAGAAAATTAAATCAAGTTGTATCTCCCATTTTCACCTTAAATAATTTGATACTTACCAAGTTGAATATGAGGATTTAGGGAATAAAATATGTATGTGGACGAGTCAAGGACATTAGGAATTACCTCAATTATTAATTTTTTTTTGTGACTAGTGTCTTGAATATGAGATTAACATACTTGAACCCTAATTTCCTAAATACAAATATGAATTTGCTAAACATACGACCATGACTAATAACTTAGTAATCTTACATACTAAAGAATCATTCAAAAGGAAGTGTTGATCCTTGTAGTCATGAACTTTATTTATCTAGAAATTACCTTAAACATAAATAGTCTAGGCGTTTCCTTATTTTGTTGTTTGTTGTCTGTTTCAAATTATTATTTTTGTTTTGTTCAAAGGTCCTCATTTGGAAAAATTTCTAAAAAAAGACATGATGGTAACTTGCTAAGGTGATTTTCTTTAATTATTTCTTTCATAAAATATTTTCATATAATATAGGTTTGTAGTTTGGCTACCAATGTTAGTTTGCATATTTGTGCCCCATGAAACTTGTTTAAGTTTTTGTATGCATCTTGAAAATTGTGAAACCTTATACACTATATACACTTTAACATTTCTTGAGCAATTGGGATTAGTTGTTGCATTTGTGCATTAAGTGAAAAATCTAAAGGTCTACCTTTATCACCACTATGATTTCCAACCCAACAACATAATTTATTTCTTGCAACTTGAAAAGATTCATAAACATTCTTGAACAATATCAAAAGAAAAAAGAAAAGAGAAAGAAAATAAATTCAATGTAATTCTACTAATTGGGTGAGTCAAATAACTCTACTGGGGCTATGGACACATGACTATAATTAGAGCAATATCTTAAAAGGAATCACAAAGACAACCTTGTCAAGGCTATAAAAACATTAATGGGAGTGAGGTAATGTCTAGGTAGTTCATAAGGTTAACCTAATCTAAGTAGCTTAATGCTCAATTTGTGGTGCGAAGGTTCAACATGCTCTAAGAAAGGAAATGAATTATGCACACTTGGGTTTTCTAAGATAATTAAGGATGTTATCAACACTATTCTTATTTTCTATGGTTAGGCCCTTCATGTTTCTAGATTAGTTTGTTAAACTAGAAACTCTCTATTTTGTTATAAATTCTCTAGAACATTTCTCTTGTTGAATCCACCATTTTTTGTGCATCTCACAACACTCCCCATTTTAATTTTGGTAAAATGTATATCCTTTCACTTTTTGAATTTTTTCTTAGTTTAGGGTTTGCCTATTGAGTCAAATATTTTTCTCCCCATTATCCATAGATGTTTGCTTTTGTCTAAGGTCAATTTAAAGATTGAGTTTAGTGATCCTTATTTTAAAATTTGATATATTATCATAATTGGTCTTCATCCTGTCATCCGCATTTTCTTACAAAATGAGTATTGAGAGTTTTATTAAATTGGAGACATGATTTTAGGTTGAAGTTAAAAGGTCCTATACTCTTATTGATCTGGACACTAAAAAACAAGGTTACACCAAGTTTCCGGGATGGGGATGGCTGTAATACCCCTCCGTTTTTCCTTCTGGTTGGACAGTGTGTCTTTGTGTGGGTATGTTGCTGTGATGTGTTTCTGATTATTCAGATGTTATCTTTATTCCATGCTTTGGTTTAGCATAGCGGTTATTTGAATTAAAGATGATTATGCTTTGGATTATACTAGCATGTTAGAATTGTTAGTTATTTGCAGTGTATTGGTGAAAGGGACGGTATCGTATCACTCACTTGCAAGTGCCCTACGATCCCGTGATTTCCTCTTCACGGTGTGTATTTTATGCTGTTCATATTATATGTTGTTGTTTACTTGATTTACAGGTTGATAGGTACAAGACATCGACTCCACCTGGTTTCATAGGTTGGAGCGTGTTCCATACCCAACGGTATTCGATTGGGAGATAGTAGCTAGGTTTTCGTGCCAAGTCGTCACCCTAGTCCTTATATGTCGTCAGTTGTTTGTCGGGATGTGTTGTTTTGATTATTGTGCCCTCTCTTTGTTATTTAATTGCAAGTTAGAGAAAGGAATTAAATGGCTTAGTGTATTTAAGTTGTGGTGTAATGCAATCTGGAATTATGTTGAAATATAATTTATTTATTATTAATTTAATTTAATTAATAAATAATTTAATCATTGATTAAATCTATTTATTAATTAATTAAATTTTTGATGTTGAAAGGATTTAATTTATTTATGTTGAAGTTATTGTGTTATTTATTGAATTTGAAAATAAGAAAATGCATGAAAGTCAAATTGTGAAATTTGGAATTCAAAATTCAAAATTGAATTAAAAGTCAATTTGAATGTTTGAAATTCAAAATTGAAAGAAATTAGCTATTTCATAAATTTCTGTTTTGAAGAATTTATTAGGGTGGTTGTTGAATTTTAGGGTTTTATCCTTATGTTGTTGAATTTTTCTTCAATTTTGGATCTTGGAGTTTTTGGAAAAAAAAGATCGAATTTGTGTGAGAAGGAATCTTTCAATTTTGTGGGTTTGGGTTGGAGTTGTGAAATTTGCTGATTTGAGGAGGGAATCAGAGGAAGGAGTTGAGCATCGTCTGGATCATCTCAAACACCAGTTAACTAGGTTCATGTTATTAAATTAATTTTGATTTTGAAAGGATCTATAGATTTGATTATGTTGTTGCAAAAATCTTTGTTTGAAAATGTAATTTTTGTGTTCTTGGCTGCAAATAATTGTCTTGGAAATTATTTGCTCAATTTGTGTTGCAAATCTTAAAATGGAGTGATTTAACTATATTCATATATGTATATATATGTATTTTATACATATATATTATTTATATTTATTTAAATTTTGTTTTGAGGGGTTTTGCTGTTAAAAGAATTTTTAAAATACCCCTTGAAGGGTGCGGATTTCCAAGAAAATCCGCAAGCTTGAAAAAGAAAAAGAAATAAAAAAATAAAAAAATAAAAAATGACAAGGTATTTTTTAAAAAAAATAAATAGAATTTTTTATTGGGGAGCTCAACCCCCCGCTTTATGGGTGCGCGGGGAGCCGCGCCCAACGCACCCCCACAAAAGCTACCCGCCCACGCTGGTTGTTTAGATACCCACCATCGCCGGTTAGTCCGCCGGTCGGAGGTGGCTACTGTATGCGCATGCAAAACCGCCACCCCAAAAGTTTTGCCAAACAACAACCACACCACGCCAAAGTCTGCGACCACCAAGAAAACCGTGGTCGAAAAACTCCTACCCTAACCCGCATGCGACCCGAGGTAGCCGCGGCCCAACTCTAATAGTTGGCACGTGGCCCGAGGCGCGACTTGGGTAGGTTGTTTTTAAAATATAAAATAAAATATAATGTTTTCTTTTATTAATATTTAATATTATTTATATATAATATTAAAATATTATTATATATATATATTAATCATTAATATATATATTTTTTAATATTTTATATTATATGTAAATAATATTAGAAAATTAATTTAATATTTTTATTGTGGAAATGTAATTTTAATATATATATTTATTTTAAATATATATATATATATATATATATTAAAATGATGGTGTAAAATAATAACCTATTTTTTTTAAAGGGAAAGATTTTTTTAAAGTATTATGTTTTAGTTGAGATTATGAATTTTAAAAAAAACCTGAGTTGATTAATGTCATGTTTTAAATGAAATTGAGAAAATTGTAGATCAATATGTTATAGCCAAAAATAAGGGATTTATTTTATGATGTCATATTTTGTTTGAACAAATATTGGAATTATAAGTAAGGTATTTAATGGCGAAATTAATTGATCCTTTTAAAACGATGTGTTGTATTATAGAAATAGACATTCATTTAACATTATTTTAAACGCAATTAGAGAAGAGAATGTTGGTTTAAATTTTATACCTTGTCTGAAAGAGACGTTGAATCAGTTTGTTGTGCAATAAATTATTGAATGGAATAGATCTAAAATATCCAAAATTAGTTTATTTCCATGCGCAATTGCTTTATGTGTTTATTCCTCAACGTGCATGTTTGGGGAAGTGGGTTAAGTGGCTTAATTAGGTAAGTCTTCCAGATGTCGTTTTCTGATATGTGGGTTGTTGTGTCATGTTTGTCAACCTTTTGAGAGCTCCTTGAGTAGTGCTTGGGTGAATCAGTGTTTAACCCGGTTTTCACGAATGGGAATGTTTGTACCTCCTTGGTTTAGCAGCGGATTATGGGATCCGTGTCTCCTTGTATGGAGTGACCTTGTTATGTGGTTTGTTGCCTCCGGTGTTGGAGTGCATTTTAGTTTGTGGCGTCTCCTGAGAAAGGAGAGGTCGTGTTTTCTTGTGTGTTGCACCTTGGTACCATTGATGTTTGGTTGGTGTGTGTGTGTGTGTTGTCAAGTAGCAGAGTGGCTTTCGTAGGGGCCAGAGCCCGAAAGAGATAAGATTGGGTAACCTTTGGAAGTGGTCTAATCAAGTGATAACTAAAAACAATACTTAGAGAAGATTAGGACTAACTTTTCACTAATCAAGTTAAGTTGGCATCACTCATAGGCACAAGGGATTGTTTAGACTTGGGATGAGTGAGAAGGCCATGGGATGGCAAGGTCATCTATCTTGTTTGTACGAAAGGTATTTGATTCCGCATTAGTAAGTATGAGGTCCAATGATCGGTTAGGGCCACCATCTTGACGATTAGTGTGGGTAACTCATGACGAGCTATGCGATGACACTCTATCTAGGACAACAATTGGTATTTGATTTTGCATTAGTAGGTATGAGGTCCAATGATTGGTTAGGGCCACCATCTTGACGATCAATGTGGGTAACTCATGATGTGCTGTGAGATGGCACTTTGTGTGACCATGTAGAGTTGTTCTTATGTTGTGCTTGCATGGTATCTGAGTTGTACTTGTGTTGTACTTGCTTGGTATCAGAGTTGTATTTGAGTTGTACTTGTGATGTAACTTGGCATGTTCTTGTGAGGTTCTTGTGATTGGTTGTTTCAGTTTATTTCAGTTTATGTTAGCCTGTGTCTAGAGGTAGATTGTCTTGACTAGGATTCCTGGTTACTATCTCCTAGCACGGGGGGTGGGCCTTTTGGTTCCACTTGGTTGGGTGGCGTGCACCTAAATCCATTGGGTTCTTTCTTCATGTTCATGTGGATGAGACTTCCAGTTGGAGAGCTCGTTGGTTTCAGTTTTAGTTCTTGCTTCATTTCATTTCAGTTGATCTTGTATCATTTTACCCCTCAGTTGTTATCGAGGTGGAAGTTGTAATTGTAATTATATTTATTGGACTTGCCTCATTCGGGGAATGAGAGTTGTAATCTTATGGGTTAATGAATGATTTATTGAAATGGAAAGTTATCTTTATGTTTGATGTAAATCATCTTATTGGAATGTATGTGCTTAAATTATTTTGTAATTAAATGACATGGTTTAATTCATGTTTTTTGTTGAGGTTCTATATAACCTCTGTCTTGTAACCTTAGAGGTCATTGGCATTAGTTAGCGAACTTGCTTATTAATTATACTTTAAAAAAAAAAATTAGTTTGTTTAAGTTGTTGTTTGCAACTTCCTCTAGGGTTGCGTGGCGGGGCGTTACAACGGCAAGGGACGTTGGGACGAGTCCCCAAGTTTTTGATTTTTGAGGCCAAATTTAGGGACGGCAAGGGACGACTATATAAAATATAGGGAAAATTTAAAATATATAGGGAAATTTTAAATATTCATATGAAAACGTGGATAAAGAATACATAATATACATTATAGAACCTTAACATATAACATTTGTGTTCAACATTCTTTGTCAATACTTAATACACATTGAAAATTCATAATTAACATACATGAATCATAATACAACCTCCAAGTTAAAATTTATAAACTTATATCAAATTACATAAGGTTATTTCCAGCTCACAAATTGGGAGAACATATGTGATTACAATGAAGATTGTTTCACCTAGGTTATTGATTACTTGGCATAGAACAATAATGAATAGCTGAGGCATCTGAAGGCAAAATTATTGTAGTTTGCTGGGAGTGTGGACTACTGGAAGTAAATTCAATGCTGGTGTATAGTCTGATATGGATTTGAGCAGTTAAATGTGGGGACAATTGCTGCACTCAAGGAGTTTTGGGCATCAAATTGCCTTAATATTCAGCCTATTTCCAATTGTGAAGAAGTAAGAAGTAAGAACAGTTTAAAAATGTCAAAATCCTAAGTCTTTGTCTCTAAAACCTATTAGTGAATAGCAAACAATTAAATTCAAGTTTACACACTTTTGGAATAAATTTTTGTCATTTTTATATATCTCTAATAGAGTATCAAATATTTATCTTGTGAGTGTTCCAAATATTGTAAAAGATATATGAAAATAATTAAAACGAACAACTCATAAACCAAAAAATTGAAAACTGTTATATATATATATATTATTTTTAAAACATGCTTTGATGTGGGGGATTCTTGGGGGATGGATGGGGGACGACTTAGGCATCCCCTGGCCATCCTCGGGACTGGTCAACTGTCCCTATTTGGTCAACGACGTCCCCTCGTCTTGGGGATGTTTCCTGTGTTTTTGGAAAAAAGAGGTACGGTCCCCTACCGTCCCCCCATACCCGGGACGTCCTGGGGACAGGGACGGGGCATTTTAGGGGGGGGGGGGGACGTGTCCCCGGGTTTCCTTGCTAAAAAACTAAATGACATGTCTTAAAAGGGTTGCTTGGGTTCATTTGCACTCAATTGAATGGTGTTATATACAAACCTTTGTACTTATTTTAATATTAGGTTCGTTGCCTTTAAGTTCCCACTATGAAGTGTTGGGAAATATTTTTTGAAGTTTAAAAGTGGTTATATATATATATTATTATTTGCATCAATCCATTACATTTGAAATTCTTTTCAATGTTTATCCAAAAAATTAACTAAATTTTGAAATAATATAAATTTTTAATGTAAATCTTTCAACTGATACAAAAATTCTAACAATCAGCTTGAAAAACAAATTAATAACCAATATCTCACTTCTTATCAAACTTTCTTCCACTCAATTTTTAACTAATGCAAAAACAACATTTAATTTTTAAACAATAAATATTGACATTTGATTGTTCCACTCAATTTCAAACTGATTCAAACTATTTGTCAGCATTTAAACATAGTGTTAATTGATATTTTGAGTTGGTTGCGCAACCCCTATCTAATCCAATCTTGACAGACCTTTCAAAACCAACAATGATATTAAGTCTCCTTTAGTTTTTGTCAGAAGATCATATCAGATCTCGAGTCTATTGTATAGAGCCAAAATGGTTATAGCAGTTGGAATTATTAATACTATAGTGTATGTCACATGATTTAACCAAGTTTCAATTTAATCAAAGAGAGCTGACATGATAATAAGCTTGATAAAAAATAGAGATAAATTGCACACATGTTTCATCGGTCATCAAATATAACTCTACAACTTTTGTCCAAGGT